>CM050164.1:185888387-185903387 GCA_027410445.1 Discoglossus pictus
TTCACAGTGTCTCAAGCTATTGCAAGCAGACATTAATATGCTGACATGGATAGTGTGAAGACCTCTCCTGTGGTTGTTTTTCCCTGTGGGTATGGTCTTATGTCATATGTGTGAAACATTGCAACATGACACTTAACACGAGACAGAACAGAAAGACAGAGGGAGATAGAGTGCAGACTCATGCAGGTTATATTTGTTTGATTTTAGGCAGTAAAAACAGAATTTACAAGTGCTTCTTTAATAAAGTACAGTATATATTATGTCCAGTAAAAGCCAGCAACCTTCGGTTGCCTTGAAATTCAACTTGGTTTGAATATAAAGGCAGGGTCAAATAAACCTAATGTTTTAACCCCATTACGAACATACAATTATCACTTAACCTCTGTTGGAATCTAGCATAATTCAAGAAAAACAGAAACCTATGTCAACATGATAACCCATATCAATAACAAATATTCAATATTGTGAAAAAATAACATTTGAAATACAAATGTATTGAAAAGATAATAACAAATGATCTATAATGACTATGTAACAATTATGTTACAAAATATGTACCTTAAAGGGTAGTCTAACAATATATATTTTTGGTGCCACATTCATTACGATTCTGACACAAATAAAATCATTTGACTTCTGGTGTTTCTCTATTTCCATAAAACTATCTTTTATTGTGGTAAAGTATTTGCAGTTTACTGCAATTTTATTTTCGGAGGGGAAGAAAAAAAAAAAAAGCAAGGCAACCAGTTTTAACTTAACTGGCATACCAGAAACATACATAAATCTAACGGAGATCTTGCAGTCGGAATCCATTGAAAGCTGGGCATGCTAACCAAGTATTTTAACTTGTTTTACTGTATGTATGTATGTATGTATGTATGTATGTATGTATGTATGTATGTATGTATGTATGTATGTATGTGTATATATATATATATATATATATATATATATATATATATATATATATATATATATATATATATATATATATATATATATACATATACATATACATACACACACACACATATACACACACTTACATAAATATACATACATACACAAATAAACATATGAGTGTGTATATATATATATATATATATATATATATACACACACATACACACACACTCACATATGTTTATACACATACACTCACATATGTTTATTTGTGTATGTATGTATATTTATGTAAGTGTGTGTATGTGTATATGTATGTGTGTATGTGTATGTGTATATGTATGTGTGTTTTGTTCCACAAAACATGCTGGGATCCGGCCATACACTGATGATAGCCAGTAACCTTGAAACGTCGGTAGGATTCCCAGCTTGTGTATAATCCAACTTTGTCTTTGCAAAAAAGCTGGATAATGCAGTAGGCCTAAGCTTTATGGATTGAAGAGCAAAGCATTTGTGGGCACATTTGCATGTCCCTGCTCAGATTCCCAGAATGCAGTGTAATTTACTAATAATGGAGCAGGAAACAAGTTTTTATATATAACAACCATTTACTGTATGGTGAGGAACAAGAGCAAGAGAAGTCAACCACCGTACAGAAACAAATTATATATATACACATACATATTTTCTGCATTGCATTCTTCCTTGTTCTTATCCTCTGTGTAGCGCTACAGAATATGTTGGTACATTACAAATAAAGGGTAATAATAATAATAATAACAAACAACTCATAGTAAGAAACATACAAAATAGCCCTTTTAGAGCATTTCATTAAAAATAAAAACAATAAGACAAAAATGAATATTGCATTGTATGAAGTTGATTTTATCATTTCTGATTCTATTTCCCATATTAAAATATTTTCCTAAGATAATTATTTTCCAGGACATTTAATTTTAAGCAATCTAGTATGCTGGTTAACAAAAAAAATATTTACAGCTTAAGTAATTTAAAAGCTTAGCAAAACCACATACAAAAAAAAAAAAAATACAAAAAATAAACTGTTTACCAAAGTTGGTCGCACTGGGATTGGCTCAGGTTGTTCTCGTTTTGTTGGTGATCTGCCATCATACTGAGGGAGGGAAGCTGGATATAAAACCACTGGTGTTTCTATGTAGAAACCAGGAAGTCCATAAAACATGTGTTTCTAAAAGAAAAATTTCCATCATAGAAGAAATGCTAAAAAATCCCTAATATTATGAATCATATTCATAATAATTATATTTTGATCATCACCATTTAATGGTCACCTAACAGAGTTTTGTAGACATATTTATACAACAATAAATAAGATGGTGATTAGTAGAAGGGCTAATGCAGGCAAATGAAGATCAAAAACTGAATGAGTAGGAGCAAGCAAACAACAAACTAGGTCCTGACGGAATACATCCACGGGTACTGAGAGAACTGGGTTCTGTAATAGCCAAACCATTATATCTAATTTTTCAAGATTCACTCAACACTGGGTCTTTACCGGATGACTGCAGAAAAGCAGAAGTAATACCTACAGTGCCTTGCAAAAGTATTCACCCCTCTTGGCATTTTTTATGTTTTGTTGCCTCACAACCTGGAATTAACATGGATTGTTTGAGGATTTGCATCATTTAATTTACAGAACATGCCCACAACTTTGAAGGTTTTTTTTTTTATTGTGAAGCAAACAACAAAAAGAACAAAATAACAGAAAAAGTCAATGTGCGTAACTATTTACCCCCCTAAAGTCAATACTTGGTAGAGCCACATTTTGAGGCAATCACAGCTCCAAATCACATTGCATAAGTCTCTATGAGCTTGCCAAATCTTACCACTGGGATTTTTGCCCATTCCTCCTTGCAAAACTGCTCCAGCTCCTTCAAGTTGGATGGTTTGCTCTTGTGAACAGGAATCTTTAAGTCTTACCACAGATTTTCTATTGGATTGAGGTCTGGGCTTTGACTAGGCCATTCGAACACATTTACAGGTTTCCCCTTAAACCACTCAAGTGTTTCTTTAGCAGTGTGTTGGGGATCATTGTTCTTCTGGAAGGTGAACCTCCATCCTAGCCTCAAATCACGCACAGAGTGGTACAGGTTTTGCTCAAGAATATCCCTGTATCTAGCACCATCCATCTTTCCCTCAACTCTGACCAGTTTCCCAGTCCCGGCTGCTGAAAAACATCCCCACAGCATGATGTTGCCATCACCATGTTTCATGGGGATGGTGTTCTTTGGTTGATGTGTTGTGTTGGGTTTGCACCAGACATAGTGTCTTCTTTGATGGCTGAAAAGTTCAATTTTAGTCTCATCAGACCAGAGCACATTCCTCCATACATTTTGGGAGTCTCCCACATGCCTTTTCGCAAACTCAAAAAACGTGCCATTTTGTTTTTTTTGCTGAAAGTGATAGTCTTTCTTCTAGCCACTCTGCCATAAAGCCCAACTCTATGGAGCGTACGGCTTATTGTCGTCTTATTTACAGATACTCCAGTCTCTGCTGTGAACCTCTGCAGCTCCTCCAGGGTTACCTTAGGTCTCTGAGCTGCTTCTCCGATTAATGCCCTCCTTGACCAGTCTATGAGTTTTGGTGGGTGGCTGTCTCTTGGCAGGTTTGCGGTTGTGCCATGTTCTTTCCATTTGGTTATGATAGATTTGATGGTGCTCCTAGAGATCATCAAAGATTTGGATTTTTTTTTTTTTATAACCTACCCCTGACTAGTACTTTTCAACAACATTGTCCCTTACTTGTTTGGAGATTTCCTTGGTCTTCATGGCAGTGTTTGGTTAGTGGTGCCTCTTGCTTAGGTGTTGCAGCCACATCATATGACATTAAGATTGCACACAGGTGGACATCATTTCACCAATAATGCGACTTCTGAAGGTAATTGGTTGCACCAGAGCTTTTTATGGGCTTCATAACAAAGGGGGTGAATAGATACGCACATGACAATTTTCTGTTTTCCATTTCTAAAAAATACTTTTATGTATATATTTTTCTCATTTCACTTCACCAACTTAGACTATTGTGTTCTGATCCATCACATAAAATTCAGATTAACAAAACACTTAAGGCTGTAATGTAACAAAATAGGTAAAATGTCAAGGGGGTGAATACCTTTGAAAGGCACTGTATATTTAATAAGGGAGCAAGAGCAAAGCCGGGGAATTATAGACCAGTGAGCCTCACTTCTGTAGTGGGAAAGCTTTTAGAAGGGTTAATAAGGGATAATATACAAGAATATGTCTATTTGAACAGGATTATAAGTAGGAATCAACATGGTTTTATGAGGGATAGATCATGTCAAATCTTATTAGCGGTTAGTAAGAACTTGGATCAAGGCAACTAAGTGGATGTAATTTTTTGGGATTTTTGATACAGTGCCATATGGAAGACTATTGTGCCAACTAAGGGACACAGGCATTGCAGTAAATATTTGCTCATGGATTGAGAGCTGGCTAAAAGACAGGGGGCAAAGGGTTGTTGTAAATGGAACATACTCAGATTGGACTAATGGTAAGTGGGGCTCATCAGGGTTCAGTATTAGGTCCTCTCCATTTTAACATATTTATCTTAATTAATGACTTAGAGGTGGGAGTGGAAAGTAGTGTCTCCATTTTTGCTGATGACACGAAGTTGTGCAAGGCAATTAAAATCTGATAATGATGTACTTTCCCTCCAAAGGGATTTACATAAATTAGAAAAATGGGCAATTAAATGCAGATGAGATTTAATATGAATAAATGTTAAGTTATGCCACTGGGAAGGAAAATAGCCATACAATTTATAAACTTAATGAAACAAATCTAGGGGTATCATATATTGAAAGGGATTTGGGAGTGATGGCAGACAACCACCTACGTAACAGTTCTTGCCAAGCAGCAGCTGCAAAGCCAAATAAATTAGCATGTATTAAGAAGGGTATAGAAGAAAGGGAAGCAAATATAATTCTGTCACTGTACAAATCCCTAGTATGCCCGCATTTGGAATATGGAGTACAATTTTGGGCACCACCTCATAAAAAGGACATTATAGAGCTGGAAAAAGTACAGAGAAGGGCTACAAAACTAATAAGGGGAATGGAGTTATGAAGAAGGATTAACCAAATTAAACGTATTTTCTCTAGAAAAAAGAGGGAATATGAT
Organism: Discoglossus pictus; assembly: GCA_027410445.1. Classification (NCBI taxonomy): domain Eukaryota; kingdom Metazoa; phylum Chordata; class Amphibia; order Anura; family Alytidae; genus Discoglossus; species Discoglossus pictus. The sequence continues at coordinate 185,893,469 of CM050164.1, forward strand.
TACTGTATATAAATATATCCAGGATCAATATAAGGCTTTGTCGGGGGAGCTTTTTGTGTCAAGAGGTTTTCAACTGAAAAGAGGACATCCCTTGACGTTAGAAGTAAAAAGGCATATCACTGAATATAAATACCAAATATATTATATGGAATAGACATCTAATTGTTATCCAAGTTTGTTAAAATGTTATACACTTCTTATTATTTTTTTTATATTGATCTAACAGAATATATGTTTTAAAATTGATTGTGATCCAATCATTTAAAAGCAATTTTGATACTCACGGATTTTATATTGTGATCTATGTGAAAATAGATTGTTTTTACATGTTTGGATACATACAGTTGTTCATTCTTGGTTTGCTATTTTTGTTTTATTAAAAACTGTGCTGCATAAGGTCCATACTTGTATATAATTGAATAATGAACTCAATAAAATTAATTATTGTAGATATTGCAATATTTTTGTCATTATCCTAATTGCATGACATAAACAATACCTTGAGTACTGCAAGTAGTGATCCAAGTTGATCGGTCTCTTTCAATTTCATCTTGCCACCATTTAAAAGTGATTGTATGCCTCTTAAAGCATTCTGCAGGAGCTTCAAAAAAAAAAAATTCACATTTACCTCGCGGTTATATTTATGCAAATAACAATGTAGACTCATCTTAGAGGGACAATATAACACCAAAAAGGAAATTGGTTTCTGCATTGAGATCAACAAGCAGATTATAATCCTAATTAAGAAAACAAGGCAGTTTGGAATCAACTTATTTTCATAACAATGCAGAACAATATAGTATAGTCACTGTAAAATGAAAAAATGTATAGGTTTAAAAATGTTGGTGTAAATGTCAAATGTTATACAATTATTTAACAATGCCTATGGGCTTTGCTAAATGTCAGTTGAATTTTCTGCCTTTAAAAAAAATCTAAAAATAACTATACAAATCTTCCATCACAGTCAACTAATATCATGGTTATCCTTGCTTTAGGTTTGTAATGCCCAGGGGAACTCTAAGGTTATTTGGGACTAAGGGACTGGCAATATTTAATATTGTTTAAAATACATCAGTGTGTAATTACTTTCAGTTCAATGTCATGGCCACATGGATATCAGGACTGTGGCAGCCAAGATGGCATGGATTGTGTTACCATGTGTGCCATGTTATTCTATCGTGCACTGCAATATTTTGTAATAACTTGTCCAAAGCTAACAATCTTGAACTATTTGGTTTTACCATGGATTATGTTATTGTGACACAGGTTATGTGGGGCTCCTATTATTATTATTATTAATAATAATAATCATAATATTAATCCTATCCTTGTAAACCCTTATGGGTAAGAGGCATCCCCTCTGCCCTGAGCGTTAGCATCAGAGTTAACCCTAAGTCCCTACAAGGGTAGATGGCCATTTGGCCACCCAGGCTCATAGTCTGTGCCCATGTGGGGATTAGCTGACCCCTACCAAGTTATTAAACCGACCCTCTCCCTAAAGTTTCAAATGTTCATCCCCCAGTTATGTTCATTTTATGGTGACTAAAAAAAATGTGCTGTGTGCTCATCAATAAATGAGTTGTCAGTTTAAACCAACATAAACAAGGAATGATTGCTACGAACTCTGCCTTAAACTCTGCTCCTAACCACTGTGGGTAATATTGCTGAATGAGTTTCCTGGGTACTGGTGGTGGTTGTGTACTGTATTAGGATTCATTCCTGCTGATAAAAAGGGATACTCCAAGAACCCCACAACCTACTGGCTGAGATTGATCTAGGATCTTTCTGATCCAAACCGCAGCAGTGGGTTGTGACAATGAGTAATAAACTTATATACACCATGTTATATTACTACTTACAGTACAAACTGCAATTTCATCTGCAACAGTGGTTTTGGATGTCTGAAGTACATTAAGAAAAGTGGTAAAGCAAGTCGTTCTGTAAGGTTCATCCAGGTAAGGCTGCCCAGGAACACTGAAATGAAAGCATAACACCTAATCATGAACCCCCTAAAAGTAAAATCTATTCTCAGTAAAACCGTAAAGGTTATGCAGTGAAGCCATACAAGCGATTATACACGGGGGGGGGAAAAAGTTTGCTTGTCTAAAGAAATATCTTGTGTGCGTACAATTAATCATTATTAAATAAGGGACAAGCTTTCACATTCTCATTATTAGAGGGCAATAAACGTACGTAACCACATTTAACCTTTCCTTCCCTCCTGCACTAAAAAGCAAAGAAAATCAACATTAATACTAACCATTTTGTAAAGCAGCAAGGCTTTTTGAAGGAACAGTGTAGTCCCATTTTTTAAATCCTCAAAAAAAAAAAAACGAATAACAAAACAAAAATATTTTTAGAACATAAAAAAAGTAAACAATCTTTAATTGACCATCTGTCTTATAGATCAAATTGCATCAAATGATTTATTCCCAGAAGGGCAGGTAAGTCAGTTGTCTAGTGTTAAATTAAACTGAGTGGCTTTATAAGTCCTCCGACTATACCACACTACTATCTATGAACCCAGGAATCTCACGGGACAAACCCTCCACACCCAGGAAGACCATCGGGGCCACCTTCCCCAACATATCCCTTGTGGTTTAGGAAAAGGTTCCATTAACACCATTGTGGTCCCACTGGACAACTATGGGGCCTCTAACTATAACCATGGGGGTCCCTTTGGACTCCCATAGCAACTCTATTAACACCTATACCATGGGGATCCCCACAGCTCCTAACACCGTCTAAGCTACCTATACGAATTACAAAAAATAAAAATACAAGAATAAAACATTACCTAAAAGAAAAAAGTACTAAAAAAGTACTATTAAAATAAAATCAGAACTGTAATTAAAATATAAAACATTAAATTACATAAAATAGGTAAACCTCAAAAGGAAAAAAAAGATTAATTAATACATTACCCTCCATGATGACTCTCCAGCAATGATCTTTAACACCCTGGTCCTCAAGCCTGGAAAGGTGGGCAAATCCATGCTAATTGAAGAAATTGGCTCTTTCAAAAGCCAATCAGAGGAGGGTAACACTATACCTAAGCCATATTATGATTGGCTGCTAGATTAGCCAACCAAATAGGGAAAAGAGCCCTCTGACTGGTTCCCCATCTAGCAGAATTCTGACTGGTTAAACTTTTAACTAGAAGTGGTACCCTTTCAATACAGGTTACTGAGTAACTCCTGAGAGTTAGGCAAATCAAATACTCAATTCTAACGGTCTGAAATATGACTGACATATTTTTGACAATCTGAAGTCCGCAGAGGTGGAGCTCAAATAGTTACTTTTTAGGTGTAGGCTCTTTCTGTTGCCTGAAGAGGGAAGCCGAGAGTATTCAATCCAGATAGAAGAGGACCAATTTCTTCAATCACCATGGCTGTTCCCACTTATAAAGGGTGTTGATTATCACCAAAGGGTCATCAAGGATGGTAATTTATTAATTAAACCTTTTTTTCCTTAACGGGTTTTTTTTATTTTATGTAATTTAATGTTTTTAAGTTGTAATTATGTGTTATTTTGATTGTGTTCTTTTCAGTATTTCTTTTTTAATTTTAAGTATTTTTTTTTCTTGTATGGTTTCAAAGGAACCCCATAGTAGGAAGTTAATTTTAGGGTACCATGAAGGTCCATAGGAGTCTCATGGTTATAGTTAGAAGCCCCGCCGAGACCCCTACGTTGTTAACATGCCGCCCAGGGATAACTCAGCTCTTAGGGAATCATGGGTGATATTAAGCCCCCCCACCCCCATTCATTTTTTTTTAATAATTGAATTTATATAGACAGATAGAAACAGAATGATATAGGTATAGGAGAAGATTTTAGGGCTACTGTAGTGTGTTCATGTTAGGTAGTGGGTAGCGTTTCATAGTGTTTTTATTGAGTAAACGGAGTTTCAGACTTGAAGTCTCCTGTAAGTATATTTTAGGCAGGCTGCAAACATACATTAGAGCCAGAGAGCTATGAGCAAACCCCCCTGGGTTTGAGTCAATAAGTGTTATGGAATCTTGTTTTGTGAGAGCCATGTAATAGATGTGCAAATTTGGTTTTAAAAACTCCAGTAGCTGGGTATAAGCCTAACAGCAGTCATGTAACTGAACTCTAGGTCACACTATGTGACATCTCAGCAATTGCTAGGTGGGAAATGTTGGCAGTGTTTACTTATCAATTTTAAGCATAATAATATGTATATAGTTGGGTCCATAAATACAGTTTGATACATGTATTCCAATCATTCTAGCTTACACCACAACAAGCATTTAGTTTATAGTGAGCAAAAGAGGAACAGCCATGTATAAAATATCAATTTGGATTCAAAAAATAAGGAACATTTTATCTCATCTGCATGTCCCCGCCAAGTCCCACCAGAATGCAGTGCAATGACTGTATTTCTGGGAAACCTGAGCAGGAAATACATTTTATAACATATTTTTAAACTTTCAGATAGGCTTATATTTGTACTATTCATTTACTTTAGCTTACAACAGAAATATTTAGGATGTTTTGAAATGCACTGTAGCTTTAAAACACAACATAAGTTTACTCACCCAAGGCATAGATTAGTCATGCTATGAATTGCAGCTCTCAATAAATCTGGGTCTGACTGACTAGGATCACTGAAACGAACCAAGATTCCCTCTTGTCCCAACAAATCAGGAAGATACTATGAAAAAAAAGTTACAAGAATATGGTTTGTGAATTCAGAAATGTATCTATATGTCTGGATTGGTGACATAAAATACTACTTCTCAAAAATACAGTTTCTGTTTAGGGGCCAGCCAGGGCTCCAACAATGTATACTGCTGCTAATAAACATTTCTCAAACTAGAATTAATCTCTATGTAGAGCTTCCTTTCAGACTACTACGAACAGCATGCCTGGCTCCTATCTTTTAGACATTTTGTCAAGCCTGTCCATAAGTATATTCAAAGTTAAAGCAAGGAATTTTCCTGAATATTCTACCTCTTGGTTAATAAACATATATTCCTAGAAATTCTATATTTTCAATATACATTTTTGATGAATATAGATTTTTTTAAGGAGATAAGCGGACTAAAATTAAGATCCCTTTCTGGATTGCCCTTGTCGTGGTGAAGGGGCATGAGTAGCTCAATGAAGCTGTTAGCTATACCATGTAAGGTCACCCAATATGGGCAATATCATAGCAGAGAGGTCACACAAATTGTGGTCCACTAGAGAAGGAACTGGCAACCCACAGTAGTAACTTTGCCAGTAAAACCTTATGCGTAAGCACGACCAGAGATAAAACTATTGTACTTGGCCTGTTGCGGGTCCATGGGATCATGAGGAGTCTCAAACGACTGAATGACAAAACACAATATCAGCAAAATGATCACAAAACATGTTCCAGGTAGAATAATGGCAATAATTACCTTCTGACAATTATGTCCATTGTTGTAAACTAAAGCTGCTAAAGCCTGAAGAATTTCAACATACGTCCAAGAGCTACATTGTTTCAGTGCCGAAATTGAAAATGCAAGTAGAAAATTCAGATTTTTCTCATCAACAATAACCTGTCATCAAAAGTAAAAATACATCAAAGGTTACTACAGATCAAAAGAATGAGATTGGGAGAAAAATGAATTAGGTTTGGGATAAAAGTATAGCAAATTGCCATTTTCTTGCTAATATTTGTTTATAAGGCAGTGGCATTTTCTTCTAAATGTCTTTATAAGAAATAGAAAATTACATTTTATTCATACAGACATAGTAACAGAATCCATCTAGCATGCTGTCACAGAATTAATAAATGTCATTGTTGACATCATTTGTAGATTTCAACAGATTACCGTTCAAGTGTATATCTGTTATACATAGACACAAAAAAATAGTTAATAGCCTTGAGAGACATTGAATATAATAAAAACAATACAAATATGTGAAATACATGTTCACTAAAGCAATCAGATGTTTATACATGCCATCATGTACTCGACATGCCATCACATAAACATGTCATGTGAAATCACTATTTTTCATGTGATGAATTGGAACAATTGAGAGTTAATTGCATCTACCTGAAGTCGGTTGAGCAAATAGTGGATAAGCTGACACACTTTGCTAACTAGATGTTCTTGACTTAGTTGAACAAGACAACAAGCTTGAGCAAGCAAAGAGCACACCTCCTGAAAAAAAAAAAAAAAAAAAAACATGAACATATAAAAAGACAAAACTAGGATAAGAAAATATAGGGATAACACACTAAAATTATTCCTTGAATATACACTAAAGAACAAACTGAGCATATATAAAACTGTAGATATCTTGGAGATTATGTATTTACTTGTACCATTATTAAATACATAAAGGAATATGCTCTTCGTAAGCACTATATACTTTACTGTCACTGCGGCATACACAATATTTTAAACTTCTATATTCTTTTCATAGGAAAGAGAAATGTACAGCTTTGCATGACAGAACAAGGATAAGATATATCTACCAGCTGTTGGAAGTTGCTAAACATCAGAACAAACAAAAGGGCAGCAACCCTTCAATTGGCATTTGTGTGGTATATGTAAGCATATTCAATATGGCATTAAAAACTGTTAAAATGATTTAGAAAGAAACTTACTAAAAGCAATGACCACAGCATACGAGAGAAGCAAAAGAGTAGCAAAAGAAACAAAATGCATGTCTAAATATAATAATAATCTTGAAAAACATAGAAGCATAAAACTCTGGTGCTCAGAGGAGCAAAAGCCTCACATTGTGTGGCAAATAGCATTGCCAGCCTTACAATTTTATTCCCATCATTTTTGATGGGCAATTTCCTAGTTACATATATTGGTTATTTTTGACATGGCTGTGACTGGACACTAAGCACTTTGCCTGCTGCCCCATCTGTCTTTATGGGTACAGAGGTTTATTGTAATTTGCAATGTCCTTACTACAGATGTGCTAAAACTCAGTATGTAGTGTAGGTGGTACCATATTCCCTCTAACACAAACTACTAAATCTTTTTTTTTTTTTTATTGCCTTTGAATATCATTTTTTCCTTATGATCATCTCAATTTATTTTATTATAGTCTCACACCAAGCTTTTTCACAGACAAGGTCCTGTAAGAAGCCGAAGAGTAGAGCATAAAATGGAGAAAGCATGTTTATTCAGCACTGATAGATCTCAACAGGTCAAGCTAGGACCTTGTGTGTTATGAATACGCCACGCATCACCAAGCAAAACTGCAAGCGGCCACTAGATGGTGCTGTTTTGCAGGCACTGCCCGAGGGAACATAACTTGATTGAAAACACACTATGTCCCACACAGGGTCCTTTCGGGTTCTGGATGGGGGCTCCAGAAGGGTGGCTGCTCGGGGTGAGGGTCTGCTGGCTGGATGGAGGGCTGCTAAGAGTGAGGGCAAAGAGTGGGGTCTGGATGAAGAATATTCAGGGTGTGGAGGTCTATTAGATCCAGATGGGGTGTGCTGAGCAAGTGGTGGGGGCTCCTCACTCTGGATGTGGGTGGTCTGGTTAAGAGTATTATACCAGTCGCTGTGTTTGACCATCATGTACACCGTCACGTCCTGTCAGATGTGATGCTACTGAGGCGGGTTACAATGTGCTGAGCACTACTGCTACTTTAGTGTGGTATGTTTCCCGGTTATGTTCAAAAGCGACAGTTTGCGGTCACTTGCAGTTTTGCTGCTCGCTCTGCGCGGCGTATTCATAACACACAAGGTCCGGTCAGTGTATGGACTTTTCATGTTAAACATATTTTCAGATTACCATCAATTAGCATTAAAAATACACGTGTAAGCAGCAGTAAAGCAAATCTTTAGCCAGAAAACATAATTAAAGAAGGGCAGACCTATCCTGTTATATGTACGCACGGGAACCGAGCCGCTGCCGTCCCAATCTAGCTGTGTCTAAGTACCTGGTAAGTGGTTAGGCCCGGTAAGTGGTGTAGGGGGTTAGGAAGTGAGGGTTGTGGAGGCTTTCTGTGAGTACATAAACGGGATAGATCCAAAAGGGCTGTTTAACCCTCCCCCACCTGTCCTAAGCACTACTGAAAGGAAGTGGATAAATGTTATCAAAGTTGAAATCTGTCTAAAGATCTAATTTACGGTCGTTTGCACGTGTATTTTTAATTTTATTAACAGGAAACGAAAAAAAATATGTTAAACAGGAACATCAGTTACACTGGCCCTTTAAGAGCCACATGCATCAACTAAGTGCCAGATCAAATCATTTCAACTCAATATTGGCAAAAAACACTTCTAAATGAATGAAGCTTTATTCTATTTAAGCATGAAACTATAACACACATAAGCGTTGGTGCAATAAACTGATTTATAAATAAAACTGTAACGTGGTCGTGTGGATAGGTGTTTGCTATAATAGACTTATGCTCAATAGAGCAGATACCTCCTGAATGACGGCTATAATACACACACTACACTTAGTAATAGGACTGTACAACTTCTAGAAAGAGCACACAGACTGCCACTCTCCCGTGTGACTACCGGGTCGCACCTCCTCCCTTAGACCGACCACACCCTGCATGTATTCCTGTGAGATTAGCTGGTCCAGCAGGAGGTTGATCTCGGTGCGGAAGCTCTCGGTGTCTGAAGGCCGTAGGCTCCGCAACTTAGTCAGATAACGGTGAAAGTCTTTTCCGGTATCGGACGAGCTGTACTGCTCCATGCTCCCACCGGGTGTTGCGTATGTAACAGGAGCCAACAGGCCATGCTGCATCCCAGAAGAGCAGCCTGCACCATCCTGAGCAGCCATCTTCTCAGAGAGCTGCATGTCACTATAGCAACCAACGGTCACTTCCGGCATCCGCTGGCAGATTACGCTATGACGTCAGCTTATCTTGCGTGCTGCGAGCTAGCCACTGAAAAGTAGTCCTATAGGAAACCTGATTATCAGCATTATTAAATTGTGATTCGGCCCATTGTATAGGGCTCTATATAAGCACAGAGCATATTTTTTTACATACATTTTTAGTTAGTGAAGACCTTGCTTTAGGATAGAAGTTAACTAACTAAAAACTTCTGTAAATAAAATATGCTCTGTGCTTAAATAGAGCCCTATTCAATGGGCAAAATTGCAATTTAATAAGGATGTTAATGTTTTAGTCCATAATGAAGCATAGAGACAGTGCAGGAGGATTGTGAAAATATAGACAAATCCCGATAAAGGAGCAGATGGAGAAAAAATAAAGTAATACATGGATAGAGTACCCGTTATAGGGCGCGATGGTCCGGTATTGTTTATTCCTTTTTGTATAATTGTGGACAAGTGCACCGTGAGGTTCCAGAATACATTACTAACATTAGCAGGATTACTATACATCATAAGCGGATATGCTATACAGGCAGACCTGCTTAGCACTACCTGTTTACACTGATTCAATATAAAGCCTGACACATCCCCCATCACGTATAATTTGTGATTTTGTCTGTAACGCAATGTTAGAAGTTATGGGTGGCGCACGCCTCACTATAGTGCAGTTTTTAATGCTCCGATTCTAAAAAAAAAAACAGAATAAAGGATGAGTCAGAAGCTTCAACATCACAAATTTAAAGTTTATATTTCTGCTAATGTTCAGTTTGGGTTAGTGTTATGTTTGCCATTTGTTTGGAGATCATATATATAAAAAAAAACAGTTTAAATTTCAATTGCAATTGTATTTTTTTAACCCTATCACTATCTTTCCCATGTTAAACTGCTCCGTTTAGAGCTGTTTTGCTTAACACTCCTAATGCTTGGAACCTATCTACAGCGTTAAACGAGGTATAGCTGCATATGCAAGTCTCTTTATTCAGTTGTTTATTATGATTATTTATTCTACACTGGGGGTTCTTGATTTGTCATTTGTTACTATATACCATAGTTGTAGAGTCACATATTATTTGTTTTTATTTTCATTACACAAATAC
>CM050164.1:186508387-186778387 GCA_027410445.1 Discoglossus pictus
CTACCCGATCCACAATATGACGAACCCGAGCACCCGGGAGACAGCAAACTGTTCGATTGCTGGGATCTGGGTGACAAATCACCCAGTCTACCTTCCTAATAATAGAGTCCCCTACAACCAAAACCTGTCTGTTGCTCTGCCTATTCTGTCCTCCCTCTCCTCCAGTAGAGCTGTTCGCCCGGCTGTTAGAGGGAACAGTTCTATCTGGCATTGCCATTCCTGAATGGACATCGCCAACAGTTTCACTCAATCTGGCAAATCTGTTGTTTTTTGCCAACTCAGAACTGGCCTGCCTCCTCCAGTTCCCCCTGCTTCCCCTTCTAACTGTAACCCAGCTGCCTCCCTGGACATCCTCACTAGCCCCAGCTCCACCCTCCATGCTAGGCCCAGCTAAACTGTGCTCAGTGAGCACCAACCCCCTTTCCAGTGGAGCAATATCACTAAGTTCTGCAATTCTCCTCTCCAGATCTCCAATTTGAGCTTCCAGAGAGGCAACATGCTCACACCTCTCACAGAGGTATGGACCCTGGATCATCTGTTCCAGTATTGCATACATATGACAGGATGTACACTGAATAAGGTAGCCACTGGACTGACTCATAATTATTATTATTGTCTACAAAATTTCAGTGGGAAAAATAAAGAATATAAAATAATATTTATATAAAGTTTTCCTCCTTTGCACTACAAATCTGCCCTCCCTTTTCTTTGAAGGCCCTCCTTTTATTTAAACTCCTAGGCTTTTACTAGAATTGCACTTGATACTGAAAATGTTCGCATGCTCACAAGTTCCCCTTCTCCGGTTTATATTAACTTCTGCCTTCTCGCCTGGGCACAATTAGTGCACTCTGCAATTTATCAGCCTTTGCTTGTAAGGTAAATCCACTTGTAAACAGGCCCCAAACCAGCTCACAAATCCTTTATCCTAGTTTAACAGTCAAGCCACACCCCTCTCACCTGGGCACAATTAGTGCACTCTGAAGTTTATCAGCCTTTACTTTTTAAGGTAAATCCACTTGTAAACAGACCCCAAACCAGCTCACAAACCTTTTATACAAGTTTAACAGTCAAGCCACACCCCTCTCACCTGGACACAATTAGTGCACTCTGCAGTTTATCCGCCTTTACTTGTAAGGTAAATCCACTTGTAAACAGGCCCCAAACCAGCTCACAAACCTTTTATACAAGTTTAACAGTCAAGCCACACCCCTCTCAGCTGGGCACAATTAGTGCACTCTGCAGTTTATCATCCTTTGCTTTTTAAGGTAAATCCACTTGTAAATCCACTTTAGGTTTCCTCTTCTTGAATATTCCAAATGAGGGCGAACTAGGGATTTGTATAGTGGCAGAATTATATTTGCGTCCCTTGCTTCTATAACCTTCTTAATTATTGGCATTGAGCACTGTTACCTAGGTGGTTGTCAACAAGTACTCCCAAATCCCTTTCAATGTCTGATACCCCTACATTTGCTTAATTAAGAATATAAATTGGATGGCTATTTTTCCTTCCCAACTTTACATTTATTCATATTAAATCTCATCTGCCATTTAGTCGCCCATTTCTCTAATTTATGTAAATCCCTTTGGAATGAAAGTACATCTTTATAAGTCTTTAATAAACATATTAAAAAGGAGAGGACCAAATACTGAACTATAGGCTTAAATACAGGCTTAACATACAGACAAACCCCTCCTCCTCTTTTAACATTGTCCCTATCTTTCCTCAGTAGGTTATAACCATCCAGATTAACAGTCTAGCCATGAGAGTCATCTCACCATGTTTCAGCAAATCCTATTAAATCCCATTTCTCATTATCGGCTAATAATTCTAACTCTTTAATTTTTCCTGGCAAGCTTCTGGCATTAGCAGATTTTATGTTATGAGTCTGTAGTTCTGAAGTGCCTGCAACTGTACTTGAGTTACTTAGCAATACCTCCCTATTGACTATACTAACCCTCTCCCCATCTGTTCATCATGATTAGATAATTAATTATTTACCCCCTCTACACTTTCTACTCCTTTACTTCTATCTAATCCCCCACCTACTAGTTTAAAAACTCATCCAGCCTTTCTTCCAACCGTTCCCCTAGCATAACAGCTCACTCTTCATTAAGGTGCACTCCATCCCTGCTATAGAGATTGCACCCAAGTGAGAAGTCAGCCCAGTGCTCTAAAAACCCAAACCCCTCCTTAGTGCATCTGTTTTTAGCCACATGTGCCCCAGGATATGCCAATTTGTTTTTAGGATGGTGGGAGGAGAAATTTGTCTTTCAGGATTCTGGGTCCTTACTCTCTGAACATGCAATAGTATGGCGGCGCATTATAGATGACATCTTGGTAGTCTGGAAAGGCACCAGATTAGAGTTTAAAAGATTTATGCTTGAACTGAACAATAATCTGGGCCTGAAATTCACCTTCGAGTTGAGCCTCTCCTCTATCACATTTTTAGACCTGTTGATAACAAAGGAGAAAGAGGGAAGACTGTCAACTACTACCTATAGGAAGGATACGGCCACCAATTCTTTACTGACTTGGGATAGCCAGCATTTTGAACCCCTGAAAAGGGGAATTCCAAGGGGACAATCAATTAGAATAAGAAGAAATGGCAGTTCTGATGCTGAGTTTAAATTAGAAGCAGATAAATTAAGAACTAGATTTTGGGATAGAGGTTATTCTAACAAATGCTTTAAATCTGCTTTTAAATATGCATCAAACTGCAGTAGATCAGAACTGCTTAATGGCTTAAATAAGCGTCATCAAACAACAAAAAAAGAAAGTAGACTATCACGGTGTGTATAATGACCTTTGTCTATGACTCTGATATAATCAGGGACATTTTATCAAAACATTGGCATCTTCTAAGGAGTGATGAGGATTTAAAAGATGTTCTGACACCTAAGGCCTCTATTACATATCGCAGAGGAAAAAATCTCAGAGACAGATTGGTCCACAGTTCATTTAAAGAACAAAAACCCAGAACTTGGTTAAAACCACTAGCAGGCTGCTTCAAATGCAGCAAATGCAAGTTCTGTAAATATATTACACCTACAAAAGTATATGAACACCCTATAACTGGTGAAAAATTCGTAATTAAGGAGTTTTTGAACTGTTGCTTTATAGCAGTGATTTATGTGGCCACCTGTATTTGCAGAAAGATCTATGTAGGTAAACGAGGCGCCAGTTACGCAGCAGAGTGGGTGAACATATATATAGTATCAAGAACACTTTGGATACACCCATTGCCCGCCATGTAAGATATTATCATGATAACAAAAGTGAGGTTTTATCCTTTTGTGCAATAAATCAAGTCCATATAGGACCCAGATAAGGAGATCTGGAAAATAAACTATTACAATGTGAGGCACGCTGGATCTACAAACTGAAGGCCCAAGTTCCTAATAGCCTAAATTAAGGATTTACCTTTACCCCCTTCATTTAGCTCTTTTTGATATATATATATATATTATCATTTTCCTGCAACATATCTTTGGACATGTTTACCACTTGTCATTCACATATACTAATTTACTCTTTGACAGAATTATAAGTCACTTAGGTCAATTTAGGCCTCTTTTTACCACTTATTCACTGGTGGATATATTACCCTTAGGAAAAATATATACATCCATTTACTGCTGATTAACAGGTCACCCTATTGTACTATTACAATTTATATTATGCCATGTAATAGGAAGCACTTCTTAATACTCTTATAGTATTATTATTCTTTTTAGTGTCCCTGTTTTGTAACAGGGATCTCTTTTTCCTTTCTTGATTCTTTATTTTACATAACTTTTCACTTGCACATGCTACACCTTAAAAATGTAGGGACCCTTAACAGTGCCCCACTTTCACATCATCACTGATCTGATTCCCAGTGATCTGGAATGGAGCCTATCATATCTGTATATATTCGTCTTTGTATGTATATATATATATATATATATATATATATATATATTTTTTTTTTTTTTTCCCTTATCCATACCCTAATGTCTGGCGGAATTACTGTATATTCCTACATTATATATATATATAGATTTGATCTATATTTAAACATGCTATCATGTATATAATGTATATTCATTTTGCTCATATACCTGTTTATGCTACATATAGTGACCACTATACTTATATGCTTGGCCATATCCTCTCTTCCCTCTCTTTCTAAGCAAAAGTATATTATTGTAATACCCAATGCCACCAGACTTTGGGAGAGTTTATAGAGTTATATGGATTCCCTATCCCTACTACATGTTGCCCAGGCAACGGTATCCCTATAAATAGTCCTTTGATACAGCGTTATGCAACTTCCCTTTGATAAAGACGTCATACGTCAAAACGCGACAGGCCCTAGTAACGACGCAGCGTACGTCATCACGCAAGGCGCGCGCATGTGCGTTACAAATCCGGAGGTCGAGCTACATTGAGCCCGCGAATCCTGTACTTACATGGCCTAGTTCAATGCCCCATGCACCCTTGCTAAAGCGCTTATACTATTTTAATAACAATCTAGCCAGCCCTTTGAAAACAAGTGATTTGAACCCATGTTAAGCCTTTAGACACAGAAATTGATCTAGTATACATAGGCTCTTTGAAATTGGACACTAACTCTTAGAAATGGGAGTTATAATTAATAACAGCTTGTCTTTACTACTATTAGATACTAGCTGGGATTGTTATTTAAAAGAATTTAAGGAGTTGCCCTTCTATACAAATATATGAGAAATTTCTATTCTATGAGTGTCTTCCTAGATTATGGTCAGAAACTCTAAGCACATTGTGCTGTTCTATTAAAGAAGCATTTCTCTCTATATATTTGAGAATGCTATATAAGTGCATGGAGTATTTTTATACAACTTAAGGATTTATTGCAACTGAAGGTTGGAATAAGGATATCCACTCAAGAGTGATATATCACGCAATTTATGTGCTAATGGGATTGATTTATTTCTTACAATTGCCCTCTTTTTAAAACACTCCCCTTGTCCCTCTTTATATTTTAAATTTTCTTTTTTCGCTGCTGTCATGTAATAAATTAAAAAAATTACACCTATTTTACATTTATTAGTCCCACTATTTGTATACCCACACTTTAACCTCCCTAAACTTCTTCTGTCTTCCTGGGCTAGCACGTGGCACTGGTAGTATCTTGGAAAATACTACCTTGGAGGTCCTTGCCTTCAGTTTATTACCTACCTTTAAAAAAACGTTCTTTAGGACATTCTGTCTTCCAAAACTTTGTCATTGATACCAATATGTACCAAGAACATCAGTTTATTTCCGGCACCTTCCCAATAATGTGTAATATCTACCCTATCCACAACATATCGAACCAGAGCACCCGGGAGACAGCAAACCCTTAGATTGCTGGGATCTGGGTTACAAATCACTGTTTCTATCTTCCTAATAATAGAGTCCCCTATCACCAAAACCTTTTGCTCTGCCTGTTCTGCCCTCTCTCTCCTCCAGTAGAACTGTTCTCACGGCTGTTAGAGGGAACAGCTCTATCTGGTTTTGTCATTCACAAATGGACACCCCCAAAAGTTTCACTCAATCTGGCAAATCTGTTAATGTTTGCCAACCCAGAACTGGCCTGCCTCCTCCTCCAGTTCCCCCTACTTCCCCTTGTAATCCAGCTATCTCCCTGGACATCCTCATTAGCTGCATCTCCACCTTCCATGCTAGGCCCAGTTAAACTGTGCTACATGAGCACCAACTCCCTTTCCAGTGCAGCAATATTACTAAGTGTTGCAATTCTCCTATCCAGTTCTCCAGTTTGAGCTTCAAGAGGCAAGATGCTCATACCTCTCACAGATATATGGACTCTGGATCAGTTGTTCATACATGTGACAGGATGTCCACTGAGAGACAAGGCAGAAGAGAGAGATAGAGAGAGAGCAAAGAGGAGAAGAAAGGTACTATCCTAGACAAAGAAAGAGCCATAGAAGAACACCAATTTCTACCTCCACCAACTACAGAGAAAGTACCGAATATTTTTCATTGTCACATGCTTCTCATAATGTCATAGTTAATTGTTATTTGTCTAATAAAATCAACATTAATTATATTTTTTGTACTTTTTTACAGACAATGACTAGGCTCAAAGAAGATCAGGACAAATTGAAGAGCCAAAGTTTTCCTCAGGATGTTTATATGCAGATGCTGGACCGCTTGGAAAAAGGAGAACGTCAAGTGGACATTGGAGTGGATTTAAAGTTGTCAACATCCAGTATCTGCAACATACTTAAAAACAAGGAGAATATCAAGTCTTCCGTGACCACCAGCACTGCATCTTCTGTGAAGAAGATTACCTGGAGGGAATGGAGAAGCAGCTTTCAATCACGATTGATAACGAAATAGAACGCAATATGCCTCTCAGCCAGGCCATCATCATGGAAATGCCAGAATTATCTATTTTCACATACAAAGGCAAACATCAGATGTGACAGAAAGCTTTTCTTCCAGCAGAGGTTGAAGAAGAGAAGCAATTGCTTCATGGAAAAAAGGGAGAAGTGGCGAGAGATGACACCGAAGCTGCTGAGACCTTTCCAGCCACTTTGAATTACATTGAGGAAAGAGGAAAATATCCACCAGATCTGGTATTCAGCGTAGATGAGACAGGACTGTTCTGGAAGCGAATGCCAAGCTGCACCTTCATCACTATCCTGTGAGCAGTAACTAGCATAACTAGCACTAAAGTTTAAAGCAGTCAAAGACTGACTAACCAGTGTTGATTTTAAGACCAAACCACTGCTTGTTTACTATTCAAAAAGCAAATTGCCAGGCATTTGGCAAATCATCTGGAAAGCTTAGATCACAATGGGCAAAAAATGGTTCAGCAAACATTTCTGTCCATCGGTGCAAAGCTACTGCAGGCATAAGGGTATTGATACCAAAGTGCTCCTGTTGATGGACAATGCTCCAAGCACCCTACTAACTTGGCTAAGTTCAGGGGGTCATTCTGTCAGCTCATTGACCTAACAGATGCCAAGAACAAACAATCCATGCTGAGTTTCTGAAAAAAGAATACCATCATGCACGCCATAACGGACATCAATTCATCCTGGAAGCAAGTGACACAGTAATCTCTCAAAGCTGTGTGAGAAGGAAATTACCAGAGCTCTGTGCAGATGTACAAGTGGAACAGCCCATAATTGCAGAGACAGTAGACATGGTCAGTATGGCTGGACTGGGAGATGCAGACGCTGAGAACATTCCGGACTTGGTACAAGCTCAGGCAAGAGCCTGGTAAACAAGAACCTCCAACAACTGGCAGTATGGGGCATTAGGAAGTCCAGAAAAGCATTGACTCTGGCAAAGAGGAACCAAAATAACTTTCCACCGGGTTCCTCACCCAGAGTTTGCTGTCCATCCATGAACTTATAGATAATTGTGTGACCAATGATCCAGACTTTGAGGAGCAGAAATGTGAGAAGGGGAAAAGTCTTGCTACCAGAATCTGCTGGATGGCCAAAGAAAGCAAAGACAGATGTCCTTCGACCAGAATGGAGGCTGAGCCCGAACCTTGACATCTGCTACCTAAAGTGGACTGTTCATTTATGTGTGCTGTTTAATTAAATTTAATTTACAAAATGGTTCTTTTTGTGTTGTTGTTTGCATTTTCTTAAAAGTTAATATAAAGACAAATATTTTCAAAATTATATTGCTTTTGTATCTTTTTTCCATGAGTTCCCCTATCCCTATCTAACCTGTGTTAAAATATCTACATTTAGCACTGTTTCGTTTAACTCTCCTATTGCCTATCTACAGCATTACTATTAAAATACAGATTAGTCTCTAAGGCATTGCATCTATTATCATGAGTTCAAGTGACCGGCACAAAAAAGAATAAGCATTCTCCCTGAAAACCATTGCCCTGTAATAAGTGCCCAGTGTCTAAAAAACATTTGTGAAAAACTCACTTATAAAATAACCTCCATACTATTTGAGACTAATCTACAACCCTATGCAGATAGATAGGATGTTACGACCCCAGGATTTGGGGAGAATGCTCACCCCAGTGTTCTCTTTCTGGGTCGTAACTTTTTGTGTTCAAGATCTCAGCACCCATCCAAAACAGGGGCATTAGTCATGGAGGAACATGAAGGCAGACCACACCATTGTTTAGTGCATAGAAAGACTGGCTGTTTAAAGAATCATTGCAGGAGGATTATCAGTTCCAATGGGCTAAATAATTTATACAATATCTGGTCCTAAAAATCACTGCCCGTTTGGACACCTTATATAAGGTGAATTACATTCCCCTCTTTAAATCTCTGACTGAAGACATAACAAAATGGTCTAGATACATAACAACATGGTCTAGGAACATACTCCGATTGGACTAATGTGGTAAGTGGGGTTCCTCAAGTTTCAGTATTAGGTCCTCTCCTTTTTAACATATTTATTTATGACGTAGAAGTAGGACTCGAAAGTAGTGTCTCCATTTTTGCTGATGACACTAAGTTGTGCAAGGTAATTAAATCAGATTATGATGTACTTTCCCTACAAAGGGATTTGCATGAATTAGAGAAATGGGCGGCTAAACGGCAGATGAGATTTAATACAAATAAATATAAGGTTATGCATTTGGGAAGGAAAAATGGCCATGGAATTTATAATCTTAATGGAGCAAATCTAGGGGTATCAGTTATTGAAAGGAATTCGGGAGTACTAGTGGACAACCACCTAGGTAGCAGTGCTCAATGCCAATCAGCAGCTGCAAAGGCAAGTAAAATATTAGCATGTATTAAGAAGGGTATAGAAGCAAGGGAAGCAAATATAATTCTACCACTATACAAATCTCTAGTACGCCCTCATTTGGAATATGGAATACAATTTTGGGCACCACTTCATAAAAAGGACATTTTAGAGCTGGAAAAAGTACAGAGAAGGGCAACAAAACTAATAAGGGCAATGGAGGGGCTAAGTTATGAAGAAAGACTAACCAAATTAAACTTATTTTCGCTAGGAAAAAGGCGACTACGAGGGGATATGATTACATTATTTAAATACATCCAGGGTCAATATAAGGCTTTGTCAAGTGAACTTTTTGTAGCAAGAGATTTTCACCTGACAAGAGGACATCCCTTGAGGTTAGAAGTAAAAAGATTCCACCTTAAAGAAAGAAAAGGGTTCTTCACAGTAAGTGTGGTTAATCTGTGGAATTCTCTACCAGAGGAGGTGGTGACAGCAGAGTCAATAGATAACTTTAAAAGGGGACTGGATTTATTTCTAATTAAAAAGGAAATTCAGGGTTATCATGGATAATTAGAGAGAAAGTATTGATCCAGGGAGAAATCCGATCGCCAGTATCTGGGACCAGGAAGGAATTTCTTTGAGACAATTGGCTAAGTCTCACTTGTTTTTTTTTTTCTGTTTGCTTTCCTCTGGATTAATCACATATATAGTTGTGAGCGTACGAGTTGTTGCTAACGCTGCGAGCCGAGGCCCTTGCGAAGCGAGGGCACTGCCCGAGGGTCTCAGTTGCTGGCATGGAGCGCCGTAGGCGCTCCATGCCAGCACCTGAGGACCTCGCAAAGCGAGGGCCGCAGTTGCTGGCATGGAGCGCCTTCGGCGCTCCATGCCAGCAACTGCGGCCCTCGCAAACTTCACGTCGCAACCCAAACACTACGACACACACATTACGACACTCGCAATCAACATACGACACACGTTCACACACATTACGGACTCGCAACACTCGGACGCAACTCGCGAACATTACAAAATGTAAAACACAATACATACACACACCACATACATAAAAAACTTACCTACACCAAGAGGGAGCACCCAGCACCTCAAAAATACAACTTACACCTCGATTTTAATCGAAATAAAACAGTTTAGAGACTAAAAAAAAATCGAAGCGAGAGGAAAAATGGCCGCCGAACAAAACGAAAACGAGGCTACAGCACTCTAAACTCGCAAAACACCACAAGAAACTCGCAAAACACCACAAAACACCTACGGATATTCCGATACAGACGTATACCACACATTACTCGCCATTTTACGCCAATGCGGAAGTACACGACAACGGTTTGGGCTCGCGCACGCACAGTGTTACACTGCACACATTCAGCACGCTTACACAGCAGATCCACACCACTAATGCTGCAGCAACATCAAAACACATTCACAGCTCTTCCACACAATGCTTTAAAATAGGTAAAGTATATTCATTTATTAATCTATTATATATTTCATTATTACACACTAAACAGCATTAGCTACCTTACAATTTCATTGCCGTCATTTTTTGACGGGCAATTCGCTAGTTAATAAATAAAAATAAAAAATAAATAATTAATTAATTGATTAATAATTCATTAACAACTAATTAATTAATATTTATTCTGCATATTGCAGATCAGAGGAGATCTTAAAAGGTTGAACTTGATGGACTAAAAGTCTTTTTCAACCTTAATTACTATGTAACTATATAACTAAGCAAATACTCCAACTTATGTATATTCAGACACTTTGTGAGCTCTTTAATAAAGCTCCAGGGCCCTCCTAAGAAAAATTGGCTGTGCCTAATCAGTCAAAAACTAGGGGGTTTATATGATATTTACAACTCTCCTCTCAGTAACTCGAAAGACAAATTTGTTAGGGAGTAGGAGAAAAATTTGAATTAAATCGAGGATTTGGAGATATTGGAAACTGCCTGAAAAGGCATTTATAGAGGATACCTTAATCAAAATCGACTGGACCCTGCAGTAAAAGTATTGCACCGAACATATATAGCACCAGAAAAGCTATCCAAATGGAAAATGACAGAAAGCCCACACTGCTTTAGGTTCTGCCAAGTTATGGGATCCTTTATCCAGATGGCCTTGTCCAAAGGTCCAACAGTTATGGAGAGCTGTTTCACAACTAGCCACAGAGTACCTCTGCACCCCAGAATTGGGGGAATTAAAGGTATGTTTACTAGGGATTTCGGTGAAAACCCTTACTCCCCCTCAAAACAAGCTTCTACATTGCTTCTAGTTAGATACCAAGAGCCATATAGCAAAGAACTGGAAGTGTGATAATCTTGATCTGTCAATGGTTAAAAACAAAATTAACTACGGTATATAGCAAAAAATCGAAAAAATAACACACACACTGGAAGACTCTATTCCTCGGTAAATGGAGATTTGGAGACTGTGGCTGGAGAATAGAGAGGTACAACCATTGAATTCACACAATTAACATATCTTGGTGTGGAGGTGAACGGGGGGCCCGGTGGTAATAATGGGGCCTGGAAACTGGAAAGGAGACCCTCTATTTCTAGAGGAGAAACCGCTCTGACAAGGTTGGGAATTGTATTACTATTTTAATGGACATGTATAATTATGTAAACTAAATTGTTAATATTTGTTTTGTTTGAAATTGTTTAATTTAATTTAGGGGAACCAAACGGGTTATGCAATCACTATGAACAAGATAATGTATTAATACAAATTCAGTTTACTTAATAGAAATATAACAAATAAGAAAAAGACAGTAAGATACACTTATACAATGTCGATATCACATATAATAGTTGTCAAACTACGAATCGTCGTCACGCTTTGCGAAGCGAGGGACCCAGTTTGGTCTGTAAATGTGGACCCTCGCGAAGCGAGGGGCCGCATTTGCGGAAGGTAAAGGCTTTAAGGCGCATAACTTTGGAAAAACACAACTGTCATAACTAGATGGTGCAGGACATGGTGCACATAAAGTATGTCACGGTTCTCGGTTAACATGTATGTGTTGTTATGGATGTATTGTAAGAAACCATTTTGTCTAGCTGGGGCAGTGTTGACTGGTTGTTGACCCCAAATTACGAACACTCCTGTCTCTTCCCCCTCCACAACCTGAGCAGAGCAGGTCACATAGTCACAGGATCTTGCAACAGATCAAAGCATAATACATTTCTAGACCCCTCTCTCTGGTCTAAGCTGGTCACATAGTATAAACACAGGATCTTGCAATAGATCA
Source organism: Discoglossus pictus (assembly GCA_027410445.1). Classification (NCBI taxonomy): domain Eukaryota; kingdom Metazoa; phylum Chordata; class Amphibia; order Anura; family Alytidae; genus Discoglossus; species Discoglossus pictus. The sequence continues at coordinate 186,520,362 of CM050164.1, forward strand.
AAGCCCTCTATCTGGTCTAAGAGGGGTCGTAAAAGTGAAGCAGCACCTAACAATTACCACCCCCCCCCCCCTCCTCCCAAGCCTGAGACAGCTGGTGTGAGTAAAGACAGGAAAACCAGAGAAAAACATGGGTCTATGAAAGGAGGGATGGGCCTGAGAGGAGTTAGCTGGTGGTTGGGGAAGGTTGTTAAAAGATACTGGATCTGAAATAATAAACGGAGTCTGCTCGAACTACACAAGGATATGGATGTTCTTTTTGTGTCCTAAACCAAGGGATGTAAGAGGGACAGATTAACCATACATCAGCATTGTGTATGATTTAATCTGTAAAGATAACATAACTATGGTATTGGATCCTATCTGATACTTTGCTCCTACACACTGGGAGAACTCTGCTGACTTGGATTCCTGACAGTCCTGGGTACTGTTATGCTGTGTTGAATTCATTGCTGCTTAAAGGGATTTGCAAAAGAACCCTTGGTCCTACAGTTGTAGAGTAGGATCATAACAACAACCCTGCATATTTCTTAACTCGCAGCACTTTGTCCTACGCCGCCTCAAAACACTAACATCACAACCCCACATTGTTAACTCCCAGCTCTTTTCCTACGGTGCCTTAAAACACCATACAAAACTCCCACACAAACCTTAAGTAGCAGCACTTACTCCTACGTCGCCACACACCAATGGACAAAACTCGCAGCACTTGGCCCATCAAACATGACGACCGCCGGACTTAGAAAAAAATGAAAACGAGGCTACACGTCCGTGAAGCGCACAAAACATAGCTGGACACGCAGCAGTTTGACAAGGCATGTACGAGGTACTACAATGGACTGTTACTAAAGACGGAAAATCCTTTCACTGTGTGTAACACATACAATATTGCCTCCATTTTACGACCATCTACACAATAACGCATCTGAAATGGTGGCTTTCCCGCCTAAACTAACGGTTCTGGCTCGCGCACGCAGCCTATATATAGGGCACACTTGCCACACTGCTGACACTTTCTCCTCAGGTGATGACAGTCTGACTGGACATTTTCTGCTGCCAGAAAATGCAAAGAGATTGTTAGCTCTTCAGGATATTGATTGCTGGATATTTATTATAAGTAGGTACAGTATATTAATTAATTTATTATTTATTAATTACAACAAAACATTAATTACAAAAAAATTACATTACTACATTTTGCAATACCTGTACTTTAGCATGGTATTAATCATTAACCATTTTCAAATATGTTTAATAATTGATTAATTCATTTTCAATTATAATAATTATACAATTGTCACTAAATTTACTTTATGAATACATTATTGATTAACTCTTTATAATATATTTAGTAATTGATTAATTAGTAATGTCCATTAATGAATTAATAATTAATTATTAATAGTAAGAAAGTTAATAAAAAATATGTATATTTATCACTGGACTTATATTTTGGGGTTAATGCTCAACTATTAATGTTCATTTATTACTTTATTAATCATTAAGATTAATCATCTTGATTAATTAATTATTATTTAGTCATAATAACAAATTTAGTAAAAAATAAATAAAAAAATATGGATATTTCATAGTGGACTTACATTTTGTGGTTGCTGCTCAACTATTAATGTTCATTAATTACTTCATTGATCATTCATAGAACAATTTTTTGGACAAAAAGGCATGAAAACATATGTACATTTTGCACTGAACTTAAATTTCAGTGTTGCTGCTTAATTATTACATTGCTGTTATATTTATGTTTTCAGCCTTCATTATTAATGCAATTGTTTTCGTGTGTTGATGCTTAATTATAAATGTTCATGAGTAATTATTTAATTAGTCATGTATTTTAAAGATTTCTAAATTAACAGCCTTATTAAATTGCGATTCAGTACATTTTAAAGGGCTTTATTTAAGTACACAGCATATTTTATTTACAGAAGTTTTTAGTTAGTGAAGACCTTGCTTTTGGATAGAAGTTCACTAACTAAAAATTTAATAAGGCTGTAAATGTGCTAAAATGCATCACAAAATAGGTAGATTTTACAGTGTCATCATATTTATCTGTTGCTGCTCATTGTCTCAAAGGAAGAGTATCCTCAAACCGCTTAAATATTTACATCACTTTCTTACATCTTATAGTGCATTTACTTATATTTTGCATCTATGCCAATTAAAATCATACAAACATTAAGTAGGCCTTTTTTGTTTTTCACAGTTTCATCATCTGCCCACCTGACTGCACAGAGGGTCGTTTGCAGCATTTAATCTGCAATCAGAGCACCTTCACAGGTATATCATTTTTAAATATTTAAATTTATTTTACTACATGCATGTATGACAAGGACAACAAATACTTTCAATGATTCATACATTTATTCAAACAAAATATTACATATGATTTTTACATCTTTTGACAGATTTCTCACGTCTCCACCTACCTGAACACAGGAGTCGCCTCTGCACTAATTAATATTACAGAACATCAAATTGACAGGTATTTGATTTCATGATGACATTCTTTACAAATATAGCATTAAGTATTGATTTGCGTTGAGCAATGTTATTTAATACATTCATTCAATCAAAAAAATAAATATTATTTTTATATCTTTTCACAGATTTCTCACATCTCCACCGGCCTCAACACAGGACAGCCTCTGCAGCATTTTACATTATAGAACATCTACTTCACAGGTATATGATTTTGTGATGATATTCTTTACAAATATAGGATTAAGTATTTTTTACAGCCCATGGATGACAGATATTGCTTAATTAATTTAAGTAATTTCTTTTACAAAATATTGACTAATTAGAAGGAAAAAAAAAGAATACATATCTACTTAGCTATTTTATTCATGTGTATTCTTTAATTCATTAATTCATCATGATGTTACTGCTCATTGTCAGGGATAGGAACTTAGAAGCAGTTAAATATTTAATTTCATGTATTATATTAGGTCACTTTTTAACATTTTAAAATGCATTTAACATATATTTATGATTAGGATTTACATTTGTCATGTATGCAAATTAAAATTCATATTTACAAAATCTTTATATGTAATTTTACAGATCCATCACCTCTGCACCTCCCTGAATACACAGAGTGACGTCTGCAGTATGTCAGTTGATATCACATCTAATTGACAGGTATCATTCTCTATGACATTATTTATAAAAACAGAAATAACAGCCTTATTACATTGCAAGTTGCCCTATGAAATAGAGCTCAATATAACCACATAGCATATTTTGGAACACAAATACTTACTTACTGAAGACCTTGATTTTGGATAGAAGATAACTAACTACAAACTTACATAACCAAAATATGTTATGTGGTTATATAGAGCACTATTCAGTTAGTTAAAAAGCTATTTAATAAGTCTCTAACTGTTTTTTCATTAACATTAGTCACAGGTTGTCATTCATTAAAAAATACATATATGAAAACACAATTATATTTACATGTATGAGAATTACCCTTCAGATGTTTATTCATGTCAATCTATAGTTTGCTAATAGCTCTTTTTTGTACCTCTTCTTTAGGAACACATGATTACCTGTTTATATTTTTGCATTCATGATACAGAGAGACACACAGAGAGAAAGAGAGAGAGAATAACACAGAGAGAGACACACTAAGAGAGAGACAGACAGAGAGAGACAGACAGAGAGAGACAGAGAGACAGACAGAGAGACAGACACAGAGACACAGACACGGAGAAACAGAGAGAGACAGAAAGAAAGAGACAGACAAAGACAGATAGAGACAGACAGATAGAGACAGACAGAGACACACAAAGAGAGACAGACAGAGAGAGACAGACAGACAGAGAGAGAGACATACAGAGAGAGACAGACACAGAGAGACAGACACAGAGAGACAGACACAGAGAGACAGGCACAGAGAGACACCTACAGACACAGACACACACACAAAGACACACACACAGACACACAGAGAGACACACACATACACACAGAGAGAGACACACATACACACACACACAGAAAGACACATACACACACACACAGAGAGAGACACACACACAGAGAGAGAGAGAGAGAGAGACACACACACATACACACAGAGCTTCCTGAAAATAAACAATGCTTACCCATAGTCTTAGGACTAGAGATGTCGCGAATAGTTCGCCGGCGGACTGTTCCCGACAAACATAGCATGTTCGCGTTCGCGGCGAACTGCGAACATATGCGATATTCGACCCGCCCCCTATACTTTATCATTGAGCAAACTTTGACCCTGCAACTCACAGTCAGCAGACACATTCCAGCCAATCAGCATCATACCCTGCTTTCCAGACCCTTCTAACTCATGGACAGCAGCCATTTTTGAATCATAACTAACTTGCAGTCTTACTGAGAGGAGGCTGAGTGTAGGTGATACTGCATCAATAGGGAAAACCATAGCTAGGCTACTGTACAGAGTGTGCAATACAGTCCTGAAGGACTCTTTTGATCTCTGCTGCAAGGACACCCCTGTGTCTCTTCCCCCCCTTATCATCATCCTCCCCTCACCTTAGCACCCAACCCTAACACCCCTCACACTTATCCCTAACACCTAACCCTAACATCCCTCACCCTAACACATAACCCTAACACCCCTTACACTTATCCCTAACACCCCTCACCCTAACACCTAACCCTAACACCACTCACACTTATCCCTAACACCCCTCACCCTAACCCTAACACCCCTCACACTTATCCCTAACACCTAACCCTAACATCCCTCACCCTAACACCTAACCCTAACACCCCTTACACTTATCCCTAACACCCCTCACCCTAACACCTAACCCTAACACCCCTCACACTTATCCCTAACACCCCTCACCCTAACCCTAACACCCCTCACAATTATCCCTATCACCCCTTACCCTAACCCTAACACCCCTCACACTTATCCCTAACACCTAACCCTAAAATCCCTCACCATAACACCTAACCCTAACACCCCTTACACTTATCCCTAACACCCCTCACCCTAACACCTAACCCTAACACCCCTCACACGTATCCCTAACACCCCTCACCCTAACCCTAACACCCCTCACACTTATCCCTAACACCCCTTACCCTAACCCTAACACCCCTCACACTTATCCCTAACACCTAACCCTATCATCCCCTTAACCCTAACACCTAACCCTAACATCCCTTACACTTATCCCTAACACCCCTTACACTAATACCCCCTTACACTTATCCCTAACAGCCCTTACCCTAACACCTAACCCTAACATCCCTTACCCTAACACCCATCACACTTATCCCTAACACCCCTTACCCTAACCCTAACACCCCTCACACTTATCCATAACACCCATCAACCTAACACCTAACCCTAACATTCTCACACTTATCCCTAAGACCTAACACCCCTCACACTTATTCCTAACATGCCTCACCCTAACACCTAACCCTAATACCCCCTTACACTTATCCCTAACAGCCCTTACCCTAACACCTAACCCTCACATCCCTTACCCTAACACCCATCACACTTATCCCTAACACCCCTCACCCTAACACCTAACACCCTCACCCTTATCCCTAATACCCCTTACGCTAACACCCCTCACACTTATCCCTGTGTCTCTTCCCCCCCCCTTATCATCAAGGGACGGGGGAGGATGATGAGGGAGGGGGGAAGAGACACAGAGGAGGATGATGATGGAGGGGGGAAACAGACACAGGGGAGGATGATGAGGGAGGGGGGAAAGAGACACAGGGGAGGATGATGATGGAGGTGGGAAGAGACACAGGGGAGGATGATGAGGGAGGGGGTAAAGAGATACAGGGGAGGATGATGAGGGAGGTGGGAGGATGATGAGGGAGGGGGGATGAGACACAGGGGAGGGTGATGAGGAAGGGGTGAAAGAGACACAGGAGAGGATGATGAGGGAGGGGGTAAAGAGATACAGGGGAGGATGATGATTGAGGGGGATGTTAGGTTATTTTTGCCCTTTATGGATTAAAACCAGACTCTGCATCAACTATGTAATTTTCCCTTGGGAGTTTTGCCATGGATCCCCCTCTGGCATGCCACAGTCCAGGTGTTAGTCCGCTTAAAACAACTTTTCCATCACTATTGTGGCCAGAAAGAGTCCCTGTGGGTTTTAAAATCTGCCTGCCCATTGAAGTCTATGGCGGTTCGCCGGGTTCACCGGTTCGCGAAAATTTTATGTTCGGGACATCACTACTAAGGACAGCTTGATAACATTATGGCCAACAACCCATATAGTAAAGCATACAAAAAATTAGCTGAGGTTGAAAATGAACAACTGGCACATGCGCAAAGACATCAATTGTCCAATGCCAATAGTATATATGGTTCTCAAAAGAGATCGCCATACTGATCAAAGACAGTATAATTTCCCAACATCAAATGAGGTTGCCATGGTATTTAAAAATGATGATGGGGATGCCATTTGAGCGAGATATTAGAATATATCCACGCAATCAAGAACAACCTTTAATAAACATAAATATTTTAAGCAGTAATTTGGATCCTATGACATATCCCATTTTCTTTCCAAATGGGGAGCCAGGATGGCAACCAAAATTACAGTTGCAAAGTTATCCCAATTGTAAAGTTTGTGTTAGAAACAATATTTCCATGCTGGAATATAAAGTGGCACAAACTGCTGTCCGGAATCATTATAATCCTATTTTATGTGGGGTAAACTCACACAACAATGGATTATTGATTCATATCTACAAGTTGAAGCAAATAATCTAAATTTTGTCAAATTTCAACAAAACAAGCTTCAAGTAGAACAATATTGTGGCTTGATGGATTATGTCGCTGAATTGGCTGCAAACAGAGACATTGCTGCTGGATGAGCAATGATTTTGCCATTCTCTCTCCAAGGATCTCCTCGCAATATGCGAGAAAGATACAATGATGCCATGGCTATTGTCGCTAAATGTGGCAAACCAGATTTATTCATTACATTTACATGTAATACACAATGGCCAGAGAGCAAAGAAAATGTATTGCTTGGACAAACTACTTCTCACTGACCAGATTTGGTGGGAAGAGTATTCAAAATAAAACTAAATTCATTAATTCATAATATAACTAAAGCAGACTTATTTGGAAAATGTGTGGCTTTTGTTTATACCATTGAATTTCAAAAAATAGGCTTGCCACATGCACACATACTTTTAGTCTTGCAAGAAAAAGATACATTGAATACGGCAGACAGAGTGGATTCAGTAATTACTGCTGAACTGCCACATCCAGAGAAACATTCAAAACTTTATGAGATTGTAACTCATGGAATGATACATGGTTCATGTGGAGAGAGCAATCCAAATTCACCATGTATGGAAAATAAAAAATGCATAAAAGAGTTTCCAAAACAATTTCAAATGCAGACTTATGTTAATTGTGATGGATACCCTTTGTATAAAAGAAGAGAAGGACAAACAGCTATTATCCGTGGCCAAAAGGTCGATAATAGATATGTGGTTCCATACAATCCACATTTGCTGATGAAGTACAATGCACATATCAAAGTGGAAACTTGCACTTCTATCAAATCCATCAAATATGTGTATAAATATATATATATATAAAGGATATGATGCAGCAACTGTTGCTGTGCAAGGTGCACAAAATGAAAAAGACCCCATTTTACATGACAAACTTTCTTCTTATTCAGATGCTGACTATGTAAGTGCTCTCAAATTTGAGATGCATGATCGGTCACATGCTGTATATCGATTAGCCGTCCATTTGCCACAAAGTCAATTTGTTTGCTTCACTGCAGGCAATGAAAGAAATGCTTTAGCACAAAGTGGACATAGAGCAACAACGCTTACTGCTTGGTTTCAATTCAATTGTCAGGACACTCAGGCTAGACAATTTTTATACATTGACATTCCAAATCACTATGTATTCATAAATGGTGAATGGAGACAACGAAAGAAACATAATTATAAAATGATCCCAAGAATATATACTGTCAGTCCACGAGACATTGAACGTTTCAGTTTAAGATTACTCCTTTTACATGTTCCCGGTGCACAAAGTTATGAACATTTATGCACAGTCAATGACATAGTTTACAAGACTTTCCAGTAAGCTGCAAGACATCAAAACTTTCTGGCAGATTATACAGAATGGGAGAAATGCCTCGAGGAAGCAGCACTATGTCAAATGCCAAAGAAAATGAGAGAACAATTTGCTTTCATTTGTATCTTTTGCAATGTACCGGATGCATTAACTTTGTGGGAAACATTTAAAATACATATGTGGGAAGATTTCTTGAAATGTTACAATGAGACCATTGCACAATTGAAAGCATTAATGGAAATTCAGGAAATGTTTCTTTGTCATGGATTAAATTGTGCAAATTTTAATCTGCCTGATCCAGGAATTATAGATGAAATTTACTTTGATGAGTATGACACTGAGATTGAATACCAAAAAACACAAGAAAAAATGGGAACTTTAAATGCATTGCAATTGGAAACATTTAACGCCATCACAAATGCAATAAAAGAGGACATGCTCAAAGAGTGTTATTTCTATCTGGATGGCCCTGGTGGATCAGGAAAAACGTATATATATAATTTGTTGATGAGTTGCATTCGAGCATAGGGTCAAATAGCACTGCCATTTGCAACCACTGGAATTGCCGCACTTTTTTTAGAAGGTGGTAGAACTATGCATAGTGGATATAAACTGCCAGTTCCCATTCTGGAAACATCAGTGTCGGATATTCGAATGAAATCATTACAAGCCAAAAAATTGCAGAAGAGTAAATTAATCATAATAGATGAGGCAACTATGATGTCATGTCATGCCCTGCAATGTATTGATTGATTATTAAAAGAAGTTCTGGCTAATAATTTGCCATTTGGTGGAAAGGTGATGTTGTTAGGAGGAGATTTCAGGCAAACATTACCTGTGGTGCCACATGGCAATCGGACTGACATTGTCGAAAAAGAAGTAAACTGTGGAAAATATTTACACACCTTAAATTTGAAGTAAATATGAGATCTGAAGGCCAAAATCAATTCAATGATTGGCTCAATCAGATTGGAGAAGGAAAACTAAATAATAAATAATTTACCTGATGATGCTGTATAAATTCAACCTGAAATGATTTCAAAAGAACCACTAATTTCGACAATCTTCCTCAATACCATCAATAACGAGGATTACTCCGACATTGCAAGCAAAGTCATATTGACATCCAAAAATATAGATGCCTTGAATCTAAATAACGAAATATTAAAATTAATCAATGCTCCCCAAAAAAATATTACAGTGTAGATTCTGTACTGGCTGATGACAAAGACAGTGAAGCAAACTTTAGTATGAAGTTTATTAATTCTTTAAATCCCTCTGCAATGCCACCACATGTTTTGCAACTTAAAAAGTGGCAATTGTCATGCTATTGAGAAATATGAATCCCAAAAAAGGACTTTGTAATGGGACCAGATTAATTGTGAAGGATTTAAAGGATAATTTTATACATGCAGAAATTATGAGTGGTACCCATAAAGGAGAACCAGTTCTTATACCGAGAATTGATTTGGCTCCAAGTGAGAGTGATTTGCCTTTTGTCCTTCAAAGGAGACAATTTCCCATTATCATGGAATTTTCCATGATCATCAATAAATCCCAAGGACAAACTTTTAAGTCTCTGGGTATTTTTTTGAAGGAACCTGTGTTTGCACATGGTCAACTATATTTTGCATTTTCAAGATGCAATAATCCAGAGGAAATTAAAGTACATGTTGAAGAAAACCCAAGTCAGGGTGATTTATTGGAAGATGAATGCGTTTTTACAAAAAACATTGTGTACTATAAGGTGCTGTAAATATAGAGGACAGTGGTTTAATTTCGACAACAACATTTTATGTTACTCGGACTGATTTTAGAGGACCACTATTTCAATAAGAAACTCTATACAATGGCAAAAAACATAGAGAACAGTGGTTTTACTTCAGGGACAAAATTGTAGCTCTCTGGGACTCTTTAAATAGGGGACCACTATTTCATTTAGGAAACTCTATGTGTCATTTGCACAAAGTACATATGATTGGCCCCACAAAACAATTAGGTATCATTTTCTTTAATTTGAAGGTTAAATGTTATTGTTTTATGTTACTATTTCACATGTTAACGTTGTATTTTCAAAGTTCTGGAAAGTTAGTTAATTGTATATTGTATATAGTCAAGGATTTATGTTACTACAAGTTTCATCATTTGTTAATACAGTGAGCTGTATAATTTAAGTATTGATTCAGGGAGTAATCCGATCACCAGTTATTGGGGTCAGGAAGGAATTCATTTTTTTCCCTCTTTGATACAATTGGCCAAGTTTCAATGGGGGTTTGATTGATTGCCTTCCTCTGGATTCAATGCCAATTTAGTTTAACAAGTGTTTAAAAAAATGAATGTTACAAAGCATATCATTGATCAAAATAGTTATTTGCAGAAAGTTTACATAGTCATCTGTTATTCATGGATAACTATCAATTCAACATGTTAGTATTGTTACAAAAAAGGTTCAAGATTGTTTCAAATACAAGTTGCATGTTACAAACGTTTATGTGATCATTGTGCAGCTGAGAGTGGGTGTGGTTTGGCCTGTGTAAAGGTATATCTGTGTGCATTTGTGTGAGGTTCTGTATGAATCAGTTCTGTAAATCAGTGCAGTGTTTTCTTTCCTGTGGGCTGTAATCCAGGTCCAGGTGAGAGTGGGTGTGGCTTGGTCTATGTAAAGGTGCATTTTGTTGTGTTCTGTTGAATCAGTTTTGTGGGGCAGGGCAGTGTTTTCTGTCCTGTGCTCATTTCTCATGAGTGGGCAGGGTCTATTTTTACATGTGCCTGTCACTTTTAAAGATAAAATAAAAATAAGGTAAGGGAAAAACAATACAGTAAACATTATTACAAGTAAACAGCTTTAAACAAACAATAATAAAAATAAAATAAACAACAGCACATACTTACCTGTCAAATTGACCCCTCCAGCGTTGGCCTTCTGTCCTCTATGACCTGGATATAGTCATGAAAATAATCCAATGTTGATTGAAGCCCATGTCAAATAATCCAATGTTGATTGAAGCCCATGTCAAAAAAATCCAATGTTGATTGAAGCCACTGGTCAAATAAATAATCCAATGTTGATTGAAGCCACTGGTCAAATAAATAATCCAATGTTGATTGAAGCCACTGGTCAAATAATTCAATCTTGATTGAAGCCACTGGTCAAATAAATAATCCAATCTTGATTGAAGCCATTGTCCAAAAATAATCCAATCTTGATTGAAGTCATTGTCCATCCATCCATTCTGGCCCATTGAAAGAGGCCTCCACCAAAAAAAAACCGACGCTCTAAAAAAAAAAAAAAACAAACTAACAGAGCTCCTTCTAGAAGGAGCCCCACCCGCGATTAATTGATTTTTTCCCACGGTCTGCTTTATATACAAATTTTTGAAGGACTCTGATTGGCTGAAATTTTTGATTGACATCGATTTCAACCAATGAGAGTCTTTAAAAAATTAGCAAATCAGCAAGCAGGTATGGAAGCCTGTAAGGGTAAAAAAGGTTAGTGTGCACTTGTTTGACCTTGTATGTATTATACATATTACAGGGCTATTTTATGTGATATACATGTTACAGGATAATATCCTGTAACATGTATAGCCAAAAAATAGCACTGTAATATGTATAAAAAATAATGTGTAATAGAAATACATGAACAATATAATATAATAAGTAATAACGTACATCAATTAATCAAATAATAAATATCAATTAATATATATTGTTTTATGTATATGTTTATGTATATTTATGTGTATTTTTTATGTGTGATATATATATATATATATATATAATATATATATATATATATTTATATTTATATATATTTATATATATATATATATATATATATATATATATATATATTTATATATATATATATATATATATTGATTGATAGATATATTGATTGATATATATATATATATATATATTTATATATATTTATATATATATATATATATATATATATATATATAAATATATATATATATATATATATATATATTGATTGATAGATATATTGATTGATATATATATATATATTTATATATATATATATATTTATATATATATATATATATTTATATATATATATATATATATATTGATTGATAGATATATTGATTGATATATATATATATATATATATATATATTTATTTATTGTGATATATTGATATCAATTGATATATATATATATATATATATATATATATATATATATATATAATTTTTTTTTTTACAATTTGGGCCTATATGGTCCTACTTTGTTATTTAGGGTTTTTAAGGTGCGGTTGGGGCCTATATGGTCCCAATTTGTTATTTAGGGTTTTTAAGGTGCGGTTGGGGCCTATATGGTCCCAATTTGTTATTTAGGGTTTTTAAGGTGCGGTTGGGGCCTATATGGTCCCACTTTGTTATTTAGGGTTTTTAAGGTGCGGTTGGGGCCTATATGGTCCCAATTTGTTAGTTAGGGTTTTTAAGGTGCGGTTGGGGCCTATATGGTCCCAATTTGTTATTTAGGGTTTTTAAGGTGCGGTTGGGGCCTATATGGTCCCAATTTGTTATTTAGGGTTTTTAAGGTGCGGTTGGGGCCTATATGGTGCCACTTTGTTATTTAGGGTTTTTAAGGTGCGGTTGGGGCCTATATGGTCCCACTTTGTTATTTAGGGTTTTTAAGGTGCGGTTGGGGCCTATATGGTCCCAATTTGTTATTTAGGGTTTTTAAGGTGCGGTCGGGGCCTATATGGTCCCACTTTGTTATTTAGGGTTTTTAAGGTGCGGTTGGGTCCTATATGGTCACACTTGGTCTTTCAAGGTTTTAAAAGTTAAGGTTTGGGTCTTGAATGTTCTAATGTTTTTTTTTGTTGTTTTCTATCACTTCCCAGGTGCAAACTATCTGTGGAAGCAGATTTGTTTGGACTCGTTGGTTGACTTACTGGACGTGAATACCCCGAGAAGGAGAGTCAACTGTAGGTGAGTATATGGTCACACTTGGAATTTGAAGGTTTTTAAGGTGTGTTTGGGGCCTATATGGTCACACTTGCTCTTTTAAGGTTTTAAAAGTTAAGGTTTGGGTCTTGAACATTCTAATGTTTTTTTTGTTGTTTTCTATCACTTCCCAGGTGCAAACTATCTGTGGAAGCAGATTTGTTTGGACTCGTTGGTTGACTTGCTGGACGTGAATACCTCGAGAAGGAGAGTCAACTGTAGGTGAGTATCATTGCCTTTAATTTTCTGTCCATGCGTATAGGTGCAAATTTGATGTTGATGTAGTCTTGTCACATGAGGGTTTGCAATCTGTAATGTATACCAATGAATTCAACTCACTGTTATTTTAAAGTAATTTTGTGACATAATATATATTAATATACCGTGATCTCTTTCTTCTATTGGTATCAGAAATGAATACTATTGACTCTCTACTTGTGAAGCCTTTTGGCACCCTAACCTATGAGGAGAAGGTGGAAGTAAAACCGTTAGGAGCTGACCAACCAGAGATAAATCTGCAGCAAATCGCAAGAGATAGAGGGAAGCAATATATCCGTACTTTCAATACTGAATGGTACAAGAAGAACGACTGGCTTTCTGGAAGCGTTTCTAGGAAGTCCTTATATTGTTTCCCATGCATCCTATTTGGTGGTGACACTGCTTGGACCAAAACTGGAGTGACTGACGACAAACATCTAGCTGATAAATTGGCGAAACACAAAAGTTCTAAAGCTCACTTGGATAACAGGATCAAGTTTGAGATGCTTGGACAGGCGAACATTGCTGTTCAACTGGACCAAGGATACCAAGTCAGCATTCAAAAACACAACGAAGAAGTGGCTAAGAACCGGTACATCCTTTCCAAGATAATTGATTGTGGTCGCTTTTGTGGCGCTTTTGAACTGGCATTAAGAGGACACGACGAGAGTGAAACATCGCTAAATCCAGGAGTGTTTAGAGGCCTGGTGGATTTGGTTGGCAGTATCGATAGTGCAATGCAACAGCATTTGAAGACTGCAACTGTGTTTAAGGGCACGTCCAAAACCGTGCAGAATGAGCTACTGGACTGCATGCATGAAGTTATTAAGGAAGTGATTCACCAAGAGTTTAAGGAAGCCCAGTTTGTGGCAATCCAAGCGGATGAAACAACCGATATTTCCGCTAGGACACAGTGCGTTGTAGTCTATCGCTACATTGACAAGAAGCATCAAGTGGTGGAAAGATTTGATGGCTTCACGGAAATGAAATCAACGGATGCAGATTCGATTGCTGCTGTTGTGCTGGAAACACTGAATACTGTTCTCCCAGAGCCAGAAGACAAGAAGAAACTCATAGCTCAAAGCTACGATGGTGCCAGTGTGATGCGTGGAGATCAAGGAGGAGTTCAAAGAAAAATAAAAGACGTGTACCCGAACGCACACTACGTCCATTGCTATGCTCACCAACTGAACCTAATAATGGAGAAAGCAGTTTCAAGGATTGGAAGAGTTCGAGTTTTTTTTTCCAACATAGGCGGCATACCATTTTTTTTTTCACGCTCTCCAAAAAGGACTGGAGTTCTGGATGAGGTAGTTGGTAGAAAACTTCCAAGAGGTGCACCGACACGATGGAACTTTAACGTCAGGACCGTGAACGTCATCTACGAGAACAGAGATGCGCTACTTGAGTGTTTCCAGACAATTGAAGCATGTCTAAACTTTGATCCAACATCTATACGTGAAGCCGCAGCTTTCATTGGAATGCTGGAAGACAGGGAGTTCCTTTACTTCCTTAAATTATTTCATTTAATAATGCCACATGTTGACATCCTCTATAGTCAGCTTCAGAAGCGAGACACGGATACTGTTTATATCAAAAAAGTCACAGAAGACTTTGTCGCCAGCATCCAGAAAATCCGTAATTCTGTTGAAGAGATAGAAGCAAGTTTGCCGAGCGATGTAACAGTCAACAGACGGAGTGCGGAGATCTCAACCTTGAGACAACTTTCAAGAGAGGTATGTGACATAGTGGTGGTTCATGCAAAAGAACGTTTTATATTTTCAAATCAACCTAGTCAGTGCCAAACTTGTTCAAAGTGACTTGTATAAAACCCATGACACTTTCTTTCCAACCCAAGCTCTGGAAGACACCGTGCAAGCATATCCAATACTGAAGAAGGAACAATTACGCACTGAGCTGTCACTTCTGTATGGGAAGACAGATTTTCAGACTTGTACAAGTGCTGTTGCTCTGCACAAACTTTTACATCAATTTAATCTGCAGAATGATTTCACAGAGACAGTGAAATTATTAAGAATCCTGATTACAACACCGATGACCACTGCAGAATCAGAAAGATGCTTCTCCACATTGAAGAGGATAAAAACCTTTTTAAGAAGCACCATGTCCCTGGAGCGGTTGAATGCATTGGCGATGCTCTCAATGGAAAAGCAACTGATTTCCGAGATCCCAGACTTCAATGAAAAAACCATTGAGAAGTTTTGTTCTTTGAAAGATCGCTGTGCATAATTTAAATACAAGTGATTGAAGCAAAGAAGAATGCATACCCCCAGGGTGTGCAAAGATAAACTGCGTTAAGCAGCACCACCTCACACTACCAAACATAACTAGTGGTAAGTAAAGTATGAACGGTGTGTGGGTGTGCATATGGAAGGAGCTATGAAAGGTGTGTGCATGGTCAGTAACAAGCCTTGGCGTGGTTTGAAGGAATTGGAGGCACTTCCAAGGGTAGCTGTCACTTGTGTACGGGAAGCAAGAATTCCATGTCTGTACAAGTGCTGTTGCTCTGCAGCAACTTTAGCATCAATTTAATCTACATAATTTAACAGAGTGAGTGAAGCTATAAGGAATCCTGCTTACAACACCGAAGACTACTAAAGAACCAGAAAGATGCTTCTCCACATTGAAGAGGATAAAAAGGTATTTAAAAAGCACCATGGCCCTGTAGCAGTTGAATGCATTGGTTTAAAGGAATTGGAGGCACCTTCAAGGGTACGTAAAGTTCTCAGAAATAACACAACCTCACTACCAAAAATAACTAGTGGTAAGTAAAGTATGAATGGTGTGTGGGTGTGCATATTGAAGGAGCTATGAAAGGTGTGTGAATGGTCAGTAACAATTGTTGAAGCCTTGGCGTGGCGTTACTGCTCATATGGTTATCCATATGCTAATTCAACGTGTTTGTTTGACATTGATTATTGTGTTGTCTAAACAGAAGTTAAATGTTGTTGTTTTCTTGAATCCCAAGATCCACTGGTTTGGGCCTATGCAGTGCTGATTGGTCTTCTAAGGTATGTTTGAGGCCTATATGGTCACACTTGGTCTTCTAAGGTATGTTTGGGGCCTATGGTCACACTTGGTCTTCTAAGGTATGTTTGGGGCCTATGGTCACACTTGGTCTTCTAAGGTATGTTTGAGGCCTATATGGTCACACTTGGTCTTCTAAGGTATGTTTGGGGCCTATATAGTTCCACTTGGTCTTCTAAGGTATGTTTGGGGCCTATGGTCACACTTGGTCTTCTAAGGTATGTTTGAGGCCTATATGGTTCCACTTGGTCTTCTAAGGTTTGTTTGGGGCCTATATGGTTCCACTTGGTAGTTTAATGTTTTTTAAGCATGGTTTTGTTCTTAAATGGTCTGATTGATTTGCTTGTTTTCTTTCAACCCCAGGTGCAAACCCTATGTGGCTGCAGATTTGTTTCTACTCGTTGGTCAACTTACTGAACGTGAATTCCCTGAGAAGAAGACCCCACTAATGGTAGGTGTCACTCCTTTAATTTTTCTGTTAATATATATAGGTGCAATTATGATATTGCTGTAGTCTTGTCACATGAGTTTTTTCAATCTATATTGTATACCAATGAATTTAACACATTGTTACTTTACTTCTTGACATTTCTGCATTGGTGATCATGTATTTCAATGGGCTTTACAAGTATAAGGTCATTGGGCGGGGCATATAAAGGTCATCATGACATCAGGGGGAGGAGCTATAAAAATGGGTGTGGTTTGAAAAAGGGGGAGTGGCTATGTTTCGCCCTGTCGCCCCTCCAACTTGAAAAGTCACCAGCCGCCACTGATTATTAGGAAGGTAGACAGGGTGATTTGTCACCCAGATCCCAGTAATTGAACAGTTTGTTATCTCCCGGGTGCTCAGGTTCGGCATGTTGTGGATCGGGTGGATAAATTATTGGGAGGGCCTGGTAATGAACCGGCAGTCATGGTACACATTGGTACCAATGACAAAGTTAGTGGAAGATGGAGTGTCCTAAAGAATGATTTTAGAGGACTAGGGAATAAGCTTAAAACAAGCACCTCAAAGGTAGTATTTTCTGAGATACTACCAGTGCCACGTGCTAGCCCAGGGAGTCAGAAGGAGCTTAGGGAGGTTAATGCATGGCTAAAAAAGTGGTGCAGTGCAGAGAGTTTGGGGTTTATAGAACACTGGGCTGACTTCTCACTTGGGTACAATCTCTATAGCAGGGATGGATTGCACCTTAATGATGAGGGAGCTTTTGTGATAGGGGATAGGATGGTAGAACGGCTGGGGGAGTTTTTAAACTTGTAGGTGGGGGGAGGGACTATATAGAAGTATTGGGGTAAAAAGGGTAGAGAGGGAAAGTGATGAATTAGTTACCCATGGGGGAGGAGACGGTGGAGGGTTACAATAGACAGCAGGGAGTTATTAATAGGGGCTTCAAATACAGTGGCAAGCACTTCACAACGGCAGAGCCATAGCAACATAAAGAGTATGCTTGCTAATGCAAGAAGTTTGCCTGGGAAAATGGGCGACCTAGAATTATTAGCAGTACAAGAAAAATGGGGCTTAATTGGCATTACTGAAACATGGTGGGATGCATCTCATGACTGGACTGTTAATCTGGATGGTTATAACCTATTTAGGAAAGATAGGGGAAATAGTAAAACAGGAGGCTGGATCTGTCTGTATGTTAAGGCTGAATTTAAGCCTATAGTCAGAGAAGATATTTATGCTGGAACTAACGGCAACATTGAATCTTTGTGGGTTGAGCTAAATAGTGGAGCTAATTCTAAACGCACATTGGTGGGAGTATGCTATAAACAACATATAACAAAAAAAGTGGGCAATAGTAAAATGTAAACTTTATTGGTTGAAAAAAACGACGATTAAAACTTTAAAAAGGGAAAGAATAAAAACTGTACAAATACCTTTGAACAGAAAAACTGCAAACCTAATGACCACTGGACAACTGTCACTCATTAA
This sequence comes from Discoglossus pictus, assembly GCA_027410445.1. NCBI lineage: Eukaryota > Metazoa > Chordata > Amphibia > Anura > Alytidae > Discoglossus > Discoglossus pictus. Next base: position 186,538,702 of record CM050164.1, read on the forward strand.
GTGGGGTTTGAGCAGTATTATAAATGAGACACAGAGAGTGTCTATGTATAGGCTTGTAGTACTATGCAACAAAAGGTGTAAATCATTAGAATAGTGGGCCAAACCTTCCTAAATTACCTTGTGCTATAACTATATATCTCTCCCTATACATAGACACTCTCTGTGTCTCATTTATAATACTGCTCAAACCCCACTTAATAAATGACAGTTGTCCAGTGGTCATTAGGTTTGCAGTTTTTCTGTTCAAAGGCATTTGTACAGTTTTTATTCTTTCCCTTTTTAAAGTTTTAATCGTCGTTTTTTTCAACCAATAAAGTTTATATTTTACTATTGCCCACTTTTTTTGTTATATATATTTAGAGTGTTATGCACTAATGGGCTTTATTCCCTAAATATTTTTTCTGCTTGTATGCTATAAACCCCCAAATATATTTGAAAGTGAGGAAATACAATTATTGTTAGAGATTGGAAATGCAGCTAAGCATGGGCAAGTTCTGACAATGGGAGACTTTAATTACCCTGAAATAAACTGGATAAATGAGACCAGCAGCTCGGCTAAGGGGAGCAGGTTCGTGAGTACACTCAGGGATCATTATCTGGCCCAAGTAATACAAGAACCTACTAGAAATGGGGTCATCTTGGATTTAGTCATCACAAGTAATATTGATATAATATCAAATGTTAAAATATTGGAATCCTTGGGGAACAGTGATCACAACACAGTCTCATTTGAGATTGAATACAAAAAACAGAGTTGAAAGGGGCCAACAAAAACTCTACATTTTAAAAGGGCTAACTTTCATGGGCTAAGGGCAGCAATACTACATATAGACTGGGACAAAGAACTTACAGGGAAAAATACTGAAAATAAATGGACAGCATTCAAATTCTTACTAAATAAACATACTCGTCGGCATGTACCATGTGGAAATAAAATGAATAGGAGTAAATCACATCCCATGTGGCTTAACAATGACTTAAAGATCATGATGAGGAAAAAAAACATGCATTTAAATTATACAAGAAGGAGGGAACAGAGGCAGCTTTATGTGACTATAAGGAAATCAACAAAGCTTGCAAAAGGGCTATTAGACTGGCTAAAATAGAAAATAAGGAGTCAGTTACAAAGGAAAGTAAGACTAACCCTAAAATATTTTTTAAATATATTAATGGGAAGAAGGCGAGTAAGGAAGCTATAGGAATCATTACAATGTGACACAGGCCATCTGATAATTAGTGACCAGGAAAAGGCAGATGAGCTAAATAGGTTATTTTCATCGGTATACACAAGGGAGGGTTGGGACACCACAACATAATGAGTCTACACTACCATCACTAAATAATTGGTTAACGCAGGAAGAAATCCAAAAGAGATTGGAGAAAATAAATGTTAATAAAGCCCTAGGTCCTGATGGAATACATCCAAGGGTAATGAGGGAGCTGGGTTCTGTAATAGCCAAACCATTATATCTAATCTTTCAAGACTCACTCACTACAGGGTCTCTACCAGATGACTGGAGAAAAGCAGAGGTGATACCTATATTTAAGAAGGGAGCAAGAGCAATTATAGACCAGTGAGCCTCACATCTGTTGTTGGGAAGCTTTTAGAAGGGTTAATAAGGGACAGAATACAAGAATATGTCTATTTGAACAAGATCATAGGTAGCAGTCAACACGGATTTAAAACAAAGAAAAGGGTTCTTCACAGTTAGGGTGGTTAAACTGTGGAATTCTCTACCAAAGGAGGTGGTGACTGCGAATTCGATAGATAACTTCAAAAAGGGCTTATATATATTTTTGAATAAAGAGGGCATTTAAGGTTATCCTAGATAACTAGCGAAGGAATATTGATCCAGGGAGAAATTTGATCGCCATTTTCTTGTCTGGATTCCTCAGTATCAATTAACAATCAATAACAAATAGTCCACATATTAAAAAGATCAAGAGAGATCTGAAAAGGTTGAACTTAATGGACTAACTCTTTATTCATCCTCAAATACTATACTATTAATAATTAACTAACAACTAATTAATTAATAACTAATCTGCATATTGCATATTGCAGATTAGAGGAGAACTTAAAAGATGGAACTTGATGGACTGAAAGTCTTTTTTCAACCTCAATTATATGTAACTATGTAACTATATTGGTTGTCAGTAGAGGGGGAGTTAAATTTCCCTTGCTATATTTTACAACTCAGAGCTGCAATAAACTAGCTTCAAACTTTATGGCTGTTTCTTTTGATCAGGCCTGAAGGACTAGGGAGAGTGTATGGCTACATCTGGGCATTGCATTTCTGCACCAAATACATCAGGATATCACATAAACCATTTCTGCCCCCTTGCATCAATAACAGCATACACATTGTAACCAGAAACAGTAAAAGTAACTACAGTATATGCACACATTAATTTTTTAAACATGACACATAAATGAATAATCATTAAGACACATCCCATGCCCATTTTGATAGTCTTTGATATTAGCAATTCGATGTGATTGAGTCCCAAATAACAGAGTTATTTGTTGGGTTGCAGGGAAGCCTCACAATTAGTCATGACATGTAGGTATCATCATTTATAGGTTAGTTCTTGTTCTGGGATCTTGTCTTCAACATTTTCTTTCTGAAAGTTGATGTGGATCAGAGCAATATAAATCAAATAGCTATTACTGACATAGATGTGTGATGTAGTTGTCAAGAAAAGTTTTAAATTTTTAGCAATTATGTTGTTTTCTGAAATATAATTGTCTGTGAGGAGTGCAATAGACTATATAGTAGGGTGTCCCTGTAGGGTGACATAAGCAGCAGAAAGAGTTTTTGGTATTACAGTCTAACATAGTCCATATTCAAAGCTAGTAGATCAGTCCAAATGCTGTGTGGAGGAGTGGATGACTTTACATAATGCCTTCTCTACTGGTGTTAGAAGCTGGGAAGTGTATGCAAATGATAGTAAATTCATAACTGATGCTGTCAGTTGCAGAAGTAATGTCCAGGTATGTCAGAATGGAAATTTTAAAAATATAGCACTCTTCTAATCTCATGGCCGTTGTGATGGAACCAGGTGCAAAGTTTGCTATTCAAGCGCAGTGTAAAGTCCCAATATTGTCTAGCATGGAGAGGTTGTGGCTTATAGTGGTCACTGGTGAGAACACTAATCAGTTATATTGCTTGAATGTCTATAGGCACTGCTGTAACTGAATCTCCATTCAGCAGAATTTTCACTTGCCTTGTGGTGATCATGTGTGAGATGCTACATTTCAGACAGGCTGTTTATTCCTTTTAGTCAGTAATTCAGTAGAGTTTCTGTATGTTATCTAAGTATGATGAAAGGCCCACTTCTAGAGCAGATGTCTGTCATTCCGACTGTTGATGTGTATATTATCAACCTTTCTGCTGTGGATCTTACTGAGATAAGGTAAGTATCAGTGATTGTGTCACACTTTATATTGACTGAGATGGGCTATTTGGTTATGCTGCACTGTCTTCCAAATCAAATATTTAGATTAAAAAGGAATTTTATCAAGAATGTGATATAATTTTCATGCACATGTAACTTTTGTTGATATTACCTAGTAAAAACTAATTATTTTATTGACTTCAACATGAGAAGTGATATCCTTGCTTCAGTTATCTTGAGGAAACTGAGTGTAGAAAATCGCGAAGCTGGAGGGAAGATACAATTACTGCTTATACCTGTGGAGAAGCTGTTGCTAACTCAGTACGTGTGTGTATCTGTTGAGATGGAACTGGTACTATTTTGTGTTAACAGAACAAAAAAATGTTTTTCTATTTTTTCCTTTTCTAAAATTATACTACTGAATTTAACTAAAAAGTGACGTACAGTAAATTGATAACATAATGTGATTGAATTTTTTAGGAATTTGTTATTTTATACTAGTAGCAAGGGATGTGTTTCTGCCTAAGCCCATGAGCCCAGGCCTAAGGCAGCACATTTCCAAGGGGCAGCAGGCTGCCTGATGAAGCAGTGCAGTACATTGAAATATGCACAGACATGTCTATATGCAGTTATATTTCTGTCGGTAAGTGAACTTTACACTTTATACCATGTTTAAAATAGTATTTGGATTATAGAGCGAAGCCTTTGTGGGCACATTTGCATGGTCCTGCCCAGGTTCCCAGAGTACAGTGCAATAACTGTATTTCTCATAATTTTGAGAAGGAAACGTGTTTTTTTAACTTGTTTTAGATGTTGAAATGTGAACAAAATGTTGTACTATTTATTTACTGTAATACTATACAGTGGATGGCTTCTATTGCTCTTTTGCCCACCATAAATTAAATGCTTGTTGTGGTAAACTACCAGCCCACAAAATCTACTACACAAGCTAGGAACCCTGTCTTTTGCATAATCCATCCTGGGCTTTGCTTAAAGCTGTGTAATACAGCAGACATATGTTTAAAAGGAGCCATATTTGAAATCATATTTTGATTAAAGGGCAAAGCATTTGGGCTTTATTCATTTGTTACTTACTGCAAAAAGTAGCAGTAAGTGGAGATCGCAAGTTACTTCCCTATTCAATTGCCTGCTACATGCAGGCTCTGATCGGGTTACTTACTGCGCGCTACTTTTCCTTACTTTATTCACGATCGCAAGTTACCGTATTTTTCGCCCTATAAGACGCCCCGGCAGATAAGACGCACCTAGTTTTTAGAGGAGGAAAACAAGAAAAAAAAAAATCTGAATCAAACACAAATACACTTTACACACAGATACACACCTACATTACACACAAATATATATATATATATATATATATATATATATATATATATATATAGATACACATACATACATATACATACACACATAAATATACATACACATACATACATATATACACACACATACACACACATACACACACATACACATACATATCCATATACTGCAGCATTTGGGAGCCATTGACCCTCCCTGACCCTCCTGATCCTCCCTGACCCTCCTGATCCTCCCTGACCGTCCTGATCCTCCCTGACCGTCCTGATCCTCACCTTTATAGATACACATACATACATATACATACACACATAAATATACATACACATACATACATATATACACACACATACATGCACACATAAACACATACATATCCATATACTGCAGCATTTGGGAGCATTTGGGAGCCCTTGACCCTCCCTGACCCTCCTGATCCTCCCTGACCCCCCTGATCCCCCTGATCCCCCTGATCCTCACCTTCCTTCTGATCTCTGCCATCTTGATCTCACCCCAGCGCTTCCTACCAGCACTCCACGTGTACTGCAGCGTTGCGTGTGTGACGTCACTAGGACGCACCGGCCGACGCGATGCTGGTAGGAAGCGCTGGGGTGAAATCAAGAGGACAGAGGCAGTTTGAAAAGGTATATTCGCCGTATAAGACGCACCAACTTTCCTCCCGACCCTTCCGTCAAGACCGTAAATGGCTGAACACCAACAACAGATTACTGGTACCAAGGAGGTCAAAGGTCTTACTTACAAATAGTAGCACTAATTAATAAAATAAAAAAGCCATACTGTACTTTTATTGGAAGTGAAAGTGATGTTTGGTCTTAGAATTAATAGCACAACATTCTGAAGCTCGCAAATTGGCAAAAATAAATACTTTATTTCATGGTCAATTTTGGTCATAAAGTCCTACGGACTTCAACCTCCAAGCCTGTAGGCCTTTGGAATCCAACCTCCATATTTCATTGAAGTCCTACGGGCTTGAATAACCAGTTACGGGCTTGGAGGTCATTCAAGCCTGTAGGACTTTTGACCGAAATTAAACATGAAATAAAGTATTGTATTTTGTCGGTGCAAGCTTGAGAATGTTGTGCTTTTAATCCTATTGTCACCCATTATTTACAGTGCTTTACATTGCTGGATTGAATTTATATTTGCATTTATAGTTCTCCGAGTTTGCCGGCTTGAAACACGAGTTACGCAATTGCGGACGTGATTATGTACAAGCACTCAAATGCTTACTGCAGAGAGGAGTTTTTAAACTAGTAGGTGGGGGGGAGGGACTAGATATAAGTAATGGGGTAGAAAGTGTAGAAGGTATAAGGGATGAATTAACAACTCATAGGGGAGGAGATGGGGGGAGGGGTAGTATAGTCAATAGGGAGGTAGTACTAAGTAATTCAAGTTCAGTGGCAGGCACTTCAGAACTACAGACTCATAACATAAGGTGTATGCTTGCTAATGCCAGAAGCTTGCCAGGAAAAATTGGAGAGTTAGAATTATTAGCAATTAATGAAAAATGGGATTTAATAGGCATTATCAAAACGTGGTGGGATGAATCTCATGACTGGACTGTTAATCTGGATGGTTATAACCTATTTAGGAAAGATAGAGGCAATGGTAAACGAGGAGGAGGGATTTGTCTGTATGTTAAGCCTGAATTTAAGGCTATAGTCAGAGAAGATATTTATGGTGGACCTAGTGATAAAGTTGAATGTTTGTGGGTAGAGTTAAATAGCGGAGCAGCACATTCCAAAAGAATATTAGTAGGAGTATGCTATAAACCCCCAAATATAGCTGAAAGTGAGGAAATACAATTATTGTTACAGATTGGAAATGCAGCTAAGCACGGGCAAGTTCTAATAATGGGAGATTTTAATTACCCTGAAATAAACTGGATAAATGAGACCAGCAGTTCAGCTAAGGGGAGCATGTTCTTGAGTACACTCAGCGATCATTATCTGGCCCAGGTTATACAGGAGCCTACTAGAAATGAAGCTATCTTAGATTTACTCATTACAAATAATATTGATATTGTATCAAATGTTGAAATAGGGCAACCTTTGGGAAACAGTGATCACAACACAGTCTCATTTGAGATTGAATTAAAAAAACAGCATTTTAAGGGGCCAACAAAAACTTTTAATTTTAAAAGGGCAGATTTTAACGGTCTAAGGGCAGCAATACAAAGTATAGACTGGGACAGAGAACTGATAGGTAAAAACACTGAACATAAATGGACAACATTTAAATCCTTACTAAATATACATACACATCGGCATATACCGTGTGGGAATAAAAGTAAAAGGAGTAAATCACAACCCATGTGGCTTAACAATGATTTAAAGATCAAGATACGGAGTAAAAAACAGGCATTTAAATTATACAAACAAGAGGGGACAGAGACTGCTTTACGGGAATACAAGGAAATCAACAAGGCTTGCAAAAGCGCAATTAGACTGGCTAAAATAGAAAATGAAAAATTAATTGCAAAAGAGAGTAAGACTAACCCTAAAATATTTTTTAAGTATATTAATGGGAAGAAGGCGAGGAAGGAAGCTATAGGAACATTACAATGTGAAACAAGCTGTCTGAAAATTAGTGACCAGGAAAAGGCAGATGAGCTAAATAGGTTCTTTTCTTCGGTATACACAAGGGAGGTACCAGTGGTTGGGACACTGCGACATAATGGGGCTACACTACCTTTGCCAAATAATTGGTTAACACAGGAAGTAATCCAAAAGAGGTTGGAAAAAATAAATGTTAATAAAGCCCCGGGTCCTGATGGAATACATCCAAGGGTACTAAGGGAACTGGGTTCTGTAATAGCCAAACCATTATATTTAATTTTTCAAGATTCACTCAACACAGGGTCTCTACCAGATGACTGGAGAAAAGCTGATGTGATACCTATATTTAAAAAGGGAGCAAGAGCAAATCCGGGAAATTATAGACCAGTGAGCCTCACTTCTGTAGTGGGGAAGCTTTTAGAAGGGTTAATAAGGGATAATATACAAGAATATGTCTATTTGAACAGGATTATAAGTAGGAGTCAACATGGGTTTATGAGGGATAGGTCATGTCAAACAAATCTAATTAGTTTCTATGAGGAGGTTAGTAGGAACCTGGATCAAGGCAACTCAGTGGATGTAGTCTTTTTGGATTTTGCAAAGGCTTTTGATACAGTGCCACATGGGAGACTATTGGGCAAACTAAGGGATACAGGAATTGCAGTAAATATCTGCTCATGGATTGAGAGCTGGCTAAAAGACAGGAAGCAAAGGGTTGTTGTAAATGGAACATACTCTGATTGGACTAATGTGGTAAGTGGGGTTCCTCAGGGTTCAGTATTAGGTCCTCTCCTTTTTAACATATTTATTAATGACTTAGAGGTAGGATTGCAGTGTGGGGTCTCCATTTTCGCTGATGACACAAAGTTGTGCAAGGTAATTAAATCAGAAAATGATGTGCTTTCCCTCCAAGGGGATTTACATAAAATTGAGGAATGGGCATCTAAATGGCAGATGAGATTTAATACGAATAAATGTAAGGTTATGCATCTGGGAAGGAAAAATAGCCATGCAATTTATAATCTTAATGGAGCAAATCTAGGTGTATCAGATATTGAAAGGGATTTGGGAGTGCTTGTGGACAACCACCTAGGTAACAGTGCTCAAAGCCAAGCAGCAGCTGCAAAGGCAAATACAATATTAGCATGTATTAAGAAAGGTATAGAAGCCAGGGAAGCAAATATAATTCTGCCACTATTCAAATCTCTAGTACGCCCTCATTTGGAATATGGAGTACAATTATGGGCACCACTTCATAAAAAGGACATTTTAGAGCTGGAAAAGGTACAGAGAAGGGCAACCAAACTAATAAGGGGAATGGAGGGGCTAAGTTATGAAGAAAGACTAACCAAATTAAACTTATTTTCTCTAGAAAAAAGGCGTCTAAGAGGAGATATGATTACCTTATATAAATACATCCAGGGTCAGTATAAAGATTTGTCGGGGGAGCTTTTTGTGCCAAGAGGTTTTCAACTGACAAGAGGACATCCCTTGAGGTTAGAAGTAAAAAGATTCCACCTCAAAGAAAGAAAAGGGTTCTTCACAGTAAGGGTGGTTAATCTGTGGAATTCTCTACCAGAGGAGGTGGTGACAGCGGATTCGATAGATAACTTTAAAAGGGGACTAGATTTATTTCTAATTAAAAAGGGTATTCAGGGTTATCATGGATAATTAGAGAGACAGAAATGATCCAATTTTTAACATTTCCCCTTTAGACAATTGGCTAAGTCTCGCTTGTTTTTTTTTTTTTTTTTCTATTTGCCTTTCTCTGGACTAATTAATAATAATAAAAAAAAAAAAAAACATTAAATAATTGATTAATAATTAATTAACAACTAATGAATTAATAGTTAATCCGCATATTGCAGATCAAAGGAGATCTTAAAAGGTTGAACTTGATGGACTGAAAGTCTTTTTTCAACCTTAAATACTATGTAACTATGTAACTATGTAACTATGAGAGCATGGTTTGCAATCGGGACTAAATTGCGCGCCCATCCAATTGAATAGGCAAGTAAAAGTAAAGCTACTGGAGCAAATAGGCCAAAAGTAGCAAACCGGAAAGTTACTTGCAAGTAGCAGCCCCGAATTAAGTGAGGCCCTTTGTAAGCAGATTTGCATGTCCCTGCTCAAGTTGCAGTGCAATAACTGTATTTCTCGGAATTATGAGCTGGAAGTAGTTTTTTTTAACTTGTTTTAGAAGTTCCAAATGTGAACACAAATGTACTATTTATTTTTATATATATTGAAGAGTGAAGCAGCTGTGAATGTCCAGTAATCTAGTAATTTAGTAATTATTAATCCATATAAATATAGATTGATAATGAGTATTGCAATATAATTTGATACCTTTTGTATTGGACAAACGTCTTATTTATAATGACGAGCTTTCGAGAGGCTTAGCCTCCCTTTATCAAGTCTCAAGCAATACTACATGAGATGGAACCCTCAGTTTGAATAATAACAGCAGATGCAGAGAGAGTGGAAACAGCATCTGACATCATCAGGTAAATTCAAATATGGGGAATAAACACAACATAGCAAAGGAAACATATATACACATATTATATACACATATACATCAATATATACATGAAAAAGCAGAGCACTGTAGTCCACAGTGATATCTTTCCTGTTGGACAAACACCTCACTAAGAGTGCTAAGTCTGTTATTGTAGAAGAAGAAAAAAAAATCACATGAAATTCGGATAATGTGTTAGAAAGCCCAAATCTATATTAAGTCCTGTGTTTTCAGTGTTAAAGAATGTGATCATCTTTATTTTAAATGCTTTTCTCTCTTGGATGCTTTTAAATTTTCCTCTGAGTATTTTGACTTTTAAGTTTTGGATGGAGTGATCATTCTGGCTAAAATGGTGTCCTACTGGGCTACAATAACTGTCTTCATTATGTTTTCTTATTGAATGCCTGTGTAAATTCATCCTTAAATGCATTTTTTGGCCAGTTTCTCCAATGTAACAGCCTGTGTCACATAAAGTGCATTGTATCATATAAACCACATTTGACGATGTACATGAATACGATCGTTTGATGTTATAGGTTTTGTTGTTATGTGTGGCTGTATCATCATTACAAATGTGTTGGCATAATTTACAGGCACGTTTGTTACAAGGTTTAGTTCCATTTTTTGTATTCAGTTGTTCATTGGCCAATTTTCTGCTGACAAGTTTTTGTTTCAGGTTTGGTGGTTGTTTAAATGCAAGGATGGAAGGTTTTGGGAATATATTTTTTAATTCAGTATCTTCAATTAGTAATGGTTGTAAATCTTTAATTATTTTCTGAATTTTCTCTAAAATTGGAAGGTATGTGGTCACTAGAGGTATACGTGAAGTAGTTTCTTTTGTTTTGTAGTTTAATAGTTGTTCTCGGGGTATTTTGATGGCAGTTGATATTTTTTTGGTAATAATACAGGGTTTGTAACCCTTTTGTTTGAAAGATTCAGACAGAGTTTTTACATTTTTATCACGGTCTCCAGTGTTTGAGCAAATCCGATGGTATCTAATAGCTTGACTATGGATGATGGCTTGTTTGGTGTGGGAGGGATGGAAACTGGAGCTGTGTAGGTAATTACATCTGTCTGTAGGTTTCTTATATATAGATGAGTGGAGAGTGCCATTGGTGATGGATATAGTAGTGTCTAGAAAGTTTACCTGTTCTGTGGAGAAATCCATTTTAAGTTTTATAGATGAGTGGAAGGCGTTGAATGAATTATGAAAGTCTCTGAGTTTGCTTTCTCCTTCTGTCCATATGATGAACAGATCATCTATGTAACGGTAGTATTTGTATGGTTTGTAAATGGATACTGATAAGAATGTTTCTTCTAGATTGGCCATAAATAGATTTGCATATTGTGGAGCCATTTTGGTACCCATGGCAGTCCCCATCATTTGTAGGTAGGTATCTTGGTTAAAAGTAAAATAGTTGTGGGTAAGGATATATTCTATTAGTTTAACAATAACATCAGGGCCATATTTATTGTTTTGCCTGTTTGTTGAAAGAAACCTAAAGCATGCCTCAGTGCCATCTTTGTGTGGGATATTACTGTAAAGAGACTCTACGTCCATGGTAACATGTAGTGTGTTAGCAGGTAGGTCTTTAATCTGACTGAGTTTGTTGAGAAAGTCAGTGGTGTCTTGTATATAGCTACTGGTGTTACTAACTGATGGTTTAAGGATGTTTTCAACAAATCCAGATATCTGTTCAGTCAGTGTGTCCATACCTGTAACAATTGGTCTCCCTGGGTTGCCTGGTTTATGGATTTTTGGCAGTAAGTAGAAAGTCCCAGTTGTAGGATTGTCGGGGATTAGTTGTTCTAATTCCTGATGTATATTTTTAGGGAATGTTTTGAGGAGTTTCTTAAGTTGAAGAGTACATATTTCTGTAGGGTCCTGGTTCAGTTTCTTGTAGTAGGTGTTGTCTGACAGTTGTCTGTTGGCTTCATTTATGTAGTCCTGAGTATTCATGATAACAACTGCACCTCCTTTGTCTGCCGGTTTGATGGTGATGTTGGGATTGTTTTTTAAAAACGTTATGGCAGTTCTTTCTGATGGAGTAAGATTGTGCAAGTCTCTTTTATATTGTGTTGTTATAATGGATGCATTTCTCAGGCGAAAGCTTTCTATATACCTGTCCAGTCTGCTGTTACGACCAGGTTGTGGGTTGAAATATGTATTTTTTTTCTTGTTACTGCAGTCTAATGATGTTGTGGTATGTCCCTTGTTGTAGAAAAATTCTGCCAGTCTTAATCTCCTGAAGAATTCTTCTATGTCCGAGTATAGTTGTATTTTATCTAGTTTTATGTCTGGACAGAAAGACAATCCTTTGGAGAGAACAGAGGTCTCTGCTTGTGATAGTTGATGGTCTGAGAGATTTACAATTCCTGTTTGTTCTGTATATTTTTCAGAAAAAACTATCTGTTTGAGTTGGTAGGTTTTTAGATGTGGTGTTAGTAGAATTTAGGACTAAATTTGGGTCGTTTCTTCTCTCTTCCATTTACTGTTGTATGTTGTTTTGCTGGAAGAGGCAACTGAGTTTTGTATTTTTATTTTTTATAAATTCATGTTGTTGTTTCTTGTGAAGATGTTGTATTTCTTTTTCTACATGTTCAGCTTCATATATGTTGCTCTCTTTTAGTTGTTGAAAGAGGCTTACTCTTTGGTGATTTAGATGATGTTTCTTTGTATAAAGTTGATGTATTAGGTGGTTTCTTAGTTTTTCACTTGTGCGTCTGCATACATTTTCAGCATATATTGAGTTATGTGTAGATCTTAGTGGATTTTTGATTTTAAGTCCATTTGGTATAATATTTCTTTTCTTGCATTGTGACAAAAAATAAATGTCACTGTTGAGTTGTGTTATTTTTGTTGTTATTTTAAATAGTAGCTTCTTGATTCGGCTAAATGCGGTATCTTCCATAGTAATTGAAGAGTGAAGCAGCCGTGAATGTCCAGTAATCTAGTAATTTAGTAATTATTAATCCATATAAATATAGATTAATAATGAGTATTGCAATATAATTTGATACCTTTTGTATTGGACAAACGTCTAATTTATAATGACAGCTTTCTAGAGGCTAAGCCTCCCTTTATCAAGTCTCAAGCAATACTACATGAGATAGAACCCTCAGTTTGAATAATAACAGCAGATGCAGAGAGATTTTGTTGTTGTTCTGTCTTTCAGTTGTGTCCGACTCTCGTTTACCATATGGGCCAGGTACATCTGCCTGTGTTTCTGGTTGTGCTTATTCATATGGTTTGCATAGCAAATATACTGGAGTGGGTTGCCAGTTCCTTCTCCAGGGAACTGTGATTTGTCCGACCTCTCTGTAATGACATGCCCATCTTGGGTGACCCTTCTATCGCTTTTTTGCCCACCATAATTTAAATGATTGTTGTGGTATAAAACCTCCCCACAAAATCTACTACACATAAGCACTGTCAATTGATGGTACTGTCAATCAGAATAATGACCTACATGTCCTGAAAACAGAATTTTGGCTGCATTATGCGTTGTGTGTCAGAGAATAGTTGGACATGCATTTTGAAGGGTTATGGATAGAGTGAAGTGGGCCACCCGAGTGGCCGGCTCGCTCCTCAGAGCTAACGCCGCCTAATTTCTTTTTATGGGATGTCCTTAAAGATCTTGGGTACAAGAACAAACCTTGAAACGTTGATGTATTGAAAGACACAATTTGGGACAAATTCGCTGATATTAGTGTATAGACACAGGAAGAGACTCACTAAACCATATACAGAAAAAATTATATCCGCCTCTCCATCATCGTTTCTAGGCCATGGATCTCACTCCTACCAACTAGACCACCCTTTCCCAAAGACACGAGTAATCATTAGCCTACAAACAAACAGGCTTCTAAGCTACTGAACCTGGTAGAAGGCCTTAAAAAAAATGACACCAGAAGCAAAACTTATAACCACAACCAGCAACAAAAAAAACTAAACTAAACAAATAACCCCTCAAAACCGGAAGAAAAGAGACATATAAACAAAGTAAGACCTCAAAACCAAGAATCTAACAAATAAACACATCTAATAAAAATGCTGCTTTAAAGAAAAACTAAAAGACTAAAGAGTTTAAGCATGTAAACAAAAACAAACCAATATACAAAACTAATAGATAAAATGGAATCCACAAACCAGATCTTCAACACTTTCTCTATGCATCAGACAAAATAGCCAAACACCAAAATGGGTTAACCAAAAAAAGAACGCAACTAAGATAAGTAATCTGAGGACAAAATAGAAGATCTGGAAAACAGGTCACACAGACTCGAGTATAAGCCGACCCGAGTATAAGCCGAGGCACCTATTTTACCACAAAATACTGGGTAAAATGAGTGACTTGAGTATAAGCCGAGGGTGGGAAATGTGCTGCCCCCTTTGCCACTCTTGTGCCCTCTCTGTCCCCCTCTCTCTCCTGTGTCTCTCCTTCCCTCTCCCTTCCCTGTGTCTCTTCTCCCCTCTCCCTTCCCTGTGTCTCTTCCCCCTCCATTATCACCCTCCTCAACTCCCCTCCTCATTCTCAACCTCCCTCCTCAACCCCACTCCTCATCCTCAATCTCCCTCCTCATCCTCAACCTCCCTCCTCAACCCCCTCATCCTCAACCCCCTCCTCAAACCCCCCATCCTCAACCCCTCCTCAACCTCAACCCCCCTCCATAACCTCAACCTCCCTCCATAACCTCAACCTCCCTCCTCATTCTCAACCTCCCTCCTCAACCTCCCTCCTCAACCTCCCTCCTCATCCTCAACCTCCCTCCTCATCCTCAACCCCACTACTCATTCTCAACCTCCCCCCTCAACCACACTCCTCATCCTCAACCTCCCTCCTCATCCTCAACCCCCTCCTTAACCCCCCATCCTCAACCCCCATCCTCAACCACCTCCTCAACCCCCCTCCATAACCTCAACCTCCCTCCTCATCCTCAACCTCCGTCCTCATCCTTAACCCCCTCCTCAACCTCCCTCCTCATCCTCAACCTCCCTCCTCATCCTCAACCCCCTCCTCAACCTCCCTCCTCATCCTCCCTCCTGAACCCACCCATCCTCAACCCCCCTCAACCTTACTCCTCAACCCCCCCATCCTCATCCTCCCCCCTCAAACCCCCATCCTCACCCCCCAACCTTAACCTCCCGCCTCAACCTCCCTCCTCCTCATCAACCCTCTCCTCAACCCCCCCTCCTCAACCCCCCCATCCTCAACCCCCATCCTCAACCCCCCATCCTCAACCCCCTCCTCAACCCCCCCTCAACCTCACTCCTCAACCCCCATCCTCATCCTCCCCCCTCAACCCCCATCCTCATCCTCAACCCCCCATCCTCATCCTCAACCCCCCATCCTCATCCTTAACCTTCCATCCTCAACCCCCTCCTCACCACCCCTCAACCTCAACCCCCCACCTCAACCTCCCTCCTCCTCATCAACCCCCTCCTCAACCCCCCTCCTCAACCCCCCCATCCTCAACCACCATCCTCAACCCCCCCACCATCAACCCCCTTCCTCAACCCCCCTCAACCTCACTCCTCAAACCCCCATCCTCATCCTCCCCCCTCAACCCCCCATCCTCATCCTCAACCTCCCCATCCTCATCCTCAACCCCCCCATCCTCATCCTCATCCCCCTCCTCACCCCCCTCAACCTCAACCCCCCTCCTCAACCTCAACCTCCCTCTTCCTCATCTACCCCCTCCTTACCCCCCCTCAACCTCAACCCCCCTCAGGGGAGGATGAGGAGGGGTGAGGGAAAGAGACACGGGGGGTTAGAGAGACACAGGGTGGTAGAGAGGCACGGAGGGGGTTAGAGAGACACGGGAGGGTTAGAGAGACACAGGGGGAGTGACTGGAGTGTAAGCCAAGGGGGCCCTTTTTAGCCTTAAAAAAGGGGCTGAAAAACTCAGCTTATACTCGAGTATATACAGTAATTTGAGATTCAGGGGCATTCCCAAAAAGATAACCCACTTAAATCGATATTTATCCTCTACAATCAATCTTATCCTGCCAGACCACACAGAAAACACATGGGAAATTGAGAGGGCTCACAGAGCCCTAGGTACCAATAACAACTCGGACCTCCCCAAAAACTCAATTGTAAGATTTTTGAATCAAAAGGCGAGAGACATGATACTAACAGCCACTAGAAAAATGAAATCTATCAAAGGACCAGATGGAGCTAAAATACAGATTTACATGGATCTCTCTCCAGTGACTCTTGAGAAAAGAAGGGCAATGAAACCACTACTTGCAGTTCTAACCACAAAATTACATACAGATGATGATTCCCCTTTCATTGATTTTTCAATATAAAGGAGACACATACTGTACAAAACTCACTCACTTGAAGACTCTCACCAATTTTACTAAACTTAGGAGAAAAATGTAGTCAAAATGTTTTAAAAAGTTTTGCATATAAAACGCTTGTAAGAAACTCTTATTGCATTAGAACTATGTTTGTACTACCAATGGTAATGTTATAATACCTCAACTACTTTTTTTATTTCTTTTCATTCCTGGTTATAACCAGAGATACATTATTTAATATTCTCATTTGGGGGATTAATGATGGAGATAGAATTAGACTCCCTACCTTGAAAGAAAAGGACACTAATGTTAGTGTTAAGAGAATAATGTAATGATGATAATTGAATTGACACGAGTTAAAATGTTAATGTTATCTTTTTACTTCCCCTATGCCCTACACTTGAGCGACTTTACTCCAGAAGATAACCTGGATACAGCTTCTGCGAATTCCACTTAAATAAAGTGAGGGAAAATCAAAGCCAAAAAACTAGACACAGCCTACTCCTAGGTAATTATCAATCTGCTTCAAGCCACACTGATACACGAACACAATGGCAGATATCACATATATAGTTGTCGTACTGCGAGTTGTCGTCACGCTTTGCGAGCCTCGCGAAGTGAGGGGAGGCGAGCGATCGCCCATGATCCTTGCGGGACATAGGCTGCAATGAGCGCCAAAAAACTTAGGACTTTGTCTCTGACCGCAAGGAACGCAGTTTGCTAATTTAATGGCCACAATTAGGGCAAGCTCGTAACTCAAAAAAACAGAAAAACAAGCAAAATAGTAAAAAAAAAAAAAAAACACACTCACACACAGCACAGGGGGAGAGCCAGGAAGCCTGTAAATGAGGTTGCAGGGCTCACGATGAGCACCAAAGGTGCTCAGAGGAACAAAAGCCTCACATTGTGTGGCAAACAGCATTGCCAGCCTTACAATTTTATTCTCTTAATTTTTGACGGGCAATTTCCTAGTAACATATCATTTTGTAACTTATAATGTACGGGGGATTAACTCCCAGTTTAAAAGAAGGAAAGCTTTTTTTAAATCTAAAAAAATAGAAACCTTCAGTAATATTCTTACAGGAGACCCATTCTGCTAAAAACAGTGTCCCCTCTTATCTCCACAAAGATTACCCAAAATTCTATACCATGCTATTTTAGTACACACAGACTTCCCATTCAAATTTGAGAGCAAGAAAATAGACAAGGAACGGAATTATCTAATCATAACAGGGACAATACTGAACAAAAATATATCTCTAGTAAACATATACGCCCTACGACCTCTCCGCACCACTACTCAATCAAACTACTTAACATGCTAAATTTCTTACACACAGGTAAAATAATAATGGGGGTGACTTAAAATTTGTTCTTGATCATGGATTAGATAGATCCAAGGACCCCTTAAGAAACAGATATTCCCCCAAAATTTAAAAAATAAATAACCTACTAGAGTAAAATAGTTTGGTGGATGCATAGAGAAGACATCACCCCACAGAAAGAAAATATACGTATTTTTCCCTCAATCACAACTCATGCTCCAGACTATATGCAATACTACTTGACTCAGGGCTGTTTGACAGCTCAATTATGTGGAAATGTTGCCTTGCCCGTGGTCTGATCAAGCAGCAGTGCTCATATACATACATCGAGGTCTGAACTGCAAATATCAATATAGCTGGAACTTAAATTATTCATTAATAACAAATCCTGAATTTCAAACACAAATATAAGCAGACCTAGATTTATACTTCACATGTAATGACCAATCAGAAACAAAAATATGGTGGCTCTGGCTGACTCACAAAGCATACATAAAATAATAGCATCTACATATAAAAAAATAATCGCCTCAAAGAGAATTACACATACTTCCCAAAAATAGCTTCTCAAAGTCGCTTAGGCAAAACATTTAAAAAATCCATCTAGAGCTGGATAACATCATGTCAGAAAAAACAGAGAAAGCCATCAGAAAAAAAACATACATTTTTTCTACATGCAAATAAAGTATCCCCTAGCTAGCTAGGAAACGGAGCTCCAAGCTAAATCAAAATCTAATTTTTCCGGAACAGAACCCCAGGAGGACAGATAGCACTGAGCTAAACAAAAATAAAATACATTTTTCTTAATTATTCACAATAAAATAATTCTTAAACAAATATGATATTTTATCCATATCAAATCAAGACCTGGAAAATCTAAATGCTAAAAGAACTGTAGAAGAAATTTTGGAAAGCATAAAATCTTTAAAACTAGGCAAATTCCCATGGTCATATTGCTTCTCCAACATTTATTATAAAACTCACGACAATAAACTTGCTCTAAATAGATTATATAATGAAGTTCTATGAGGGGAACAAATTTCACCCGAATCCAAGATCTACATTACACAAATAAAAAACCTAAGTCACAAAAAATAAAAAAAACACATTACACAAAATAAAAAAACTAAGTCACAAAAAATTAAAAAAGGAGCATTACAGAAAATAAAAAAAATACATTACAACCCCCCCTTTACAGAAAATGAAAAACAAATTACGCACCTGAAAAGGAAATACATACACAATACATACAGTACATTACAATACTGTACAAATAAAATAAAATACAATACGCCCCTATCTAAAATATACTATCTCAAATACACACATACCCCACTATCTAAAATACATTACATCCTATATAAACTATACACATACCATACTATCTAAAATACATTAAATACTATCTAACATACATACATACATACCACACTGTCTAAAATATAATAATTCCTATCTAAAATACAGACATACCCCCCTTTCTATCTAAAATACATCCCCCCTATTTAACATACACTAAATCCTATCTCCATATACAAACCCTAATTCTAACCTAAAATAAAATAATTAAGGCCACTTACATATGCAGATGTCCCTTCACAGCACCAACCTGCAGAAAAAAAACACTTTTACAAACAATAAATAAACTAATATTCTAAATATTCTACTCACCTTTCCAGCATGTCCTCCCCATCCTTCTTATTTTCTACTCCGCCGCGGCCCCTGTTAAAAAAAAAACATTTCATTAATACAATAAACACACACACAAAATAAAGTAAAATAAAAATTATATACATTGAACTTACCTCCCCACGATGTTCCCGGCCTCGTCCTCTTCTGCCCCAGCAGGGACCTGGAAGAATTCAAGCTCTAAAAAAAATAAAAAACTAACGGAAGTCCGCACTTGATAGTATGGTTTGTGTATATTTTAGATAGGATGTAATGTATTTTAGATAGTGGGGTATGTGTGTATTTCAGATAGTATATTTAATATATTTTACATAGGGGGTATTGTATTTTATTTTATTTGTACTGTATTGTAATGTTCTGTATGTATTGTGTATGTATTTCCTTTTCAGGTGTGCAAATTTATTTTCTGTAGTGGGGGGGGGGGGGGGAGGAAGGGTTGTAATGTAGTTTTTTTTTCTTTTCTGTAATGTACCTTTTTTGCTATCAAAGTATTTCAACACCATCCAACATCCAAACAACAAGAGAAGATGGAGAGGAATTGTACTTCTTGACTCTATTCTGTAATTCGGGATATTGATCATGACTACTTGTCTCTATTCTGTAATACAGGATATTGATCATGACTGGGCAATTTTTCATGTTCATTGACTATGAATTATAACTTATATATGATCACCATACATTTATAGTCTTAAATAAAAAAAATACCTTTAAGATAACAATCATTGCATCCTACATGTCAAGTGAAACATTAGGATTTCCTAACTTAAAAGTAAGAATTTTGAATATTGTTTGTCAAATACAAATGTATAAATTAGTTCAAAGACTCATTGATTCCCACCTTCCATTACTAACAGTGAATTATGGGGATTTCTAAATGGAGTGGATGCCTCTCTACACAGATTGTGAGGTTTAGATACAAACTAATTGTCCATGGGGAATCAGATGCCCTGAGAAATGAATATTGAAAAGTTCTACTAATTACTGATGATGATCTGGGGAGATCACTTGATATTGCATGACTATGTATAA
This sequence comes from Discoglossus pictus, assembly GCA_027410445.1. NCBI lineage: Eukaryota > Metazoa > Chordata > Amphibia > Anura > Alytidae > Discoglossus > Discoglossus pictus. The sequence goes on from CM050164.1 coordinate 186,558,898, forward strand.
CTTGACATCCCCAGAGCCTTGGCGAATCAGATATTAGCTGGGGGTGAGAGCATGTTGGCTTACCACTCAACTACTATTCAACAATGCAATACTGGTTCAACAGCAAATGGAAGCCAATGAAGTAACCCCCCAGAGCAGATAAGTATCTGTGGGAGAGACTATACCCATTATTATAATGCATTTTCAGTTATTATAATGATTTTCCTTGAGGACAATATATATACTCCTTCCTTTCCAACTATAAACAAGGTGTTATTGAAACACATCCTCTGACTGGAATATATAGCTGGTAACAATAAAGAACTAAGGAGAGGTCAAATGTCATTCATGTCAAAAGAGTTGAAAGCATTAAAATAGAAAAGCCATTGATGTGTAATAAACTCCCCTAAATGGCTTGTATCGCTGTTGAGATCTGAAGATAATCTTCACAAAACCAGTCTTGGTGCAGATTAAGATCCATGACCTGTGAAATTATGTATTCTGAAATGAAGACACTGCAATATAAAACATTTCACGACCCAGTCATATACAAAATCAAAATTGTTTACGTTTCCATATGGTATGTCAGAAAGTGTCATATACACTTAGGCCCCTATTCAATTGAGCAATTGTTGGTTATTGGAGCCCGTAATTGAATTTGCTATTTAATTGTTAAAATCGTAACTCCCAACCCATCTAAGCCTTTGATCTTTCAAACTCGCAAATGTTACAATCGCTAAAATCGAAAATCACTATTCAATTGCTACAATTCCCCAAGGTGGCAATTGCCTTCAAAACCGATACGGCAAATGTAGACAAATATATTACCGGTGCCAAAAAGGACCCGCAAAGGATTTATAGACTATTTATTTTGTAACACTGCAAAATCCTTTTAAAGTATGGGAAAAGCAATGGAAGGCATTCAAATTCATTGCACAATAATTCCCAAGGAACAAATAGGCCTTAAAAAAATATTTAATTTTCGCATATGTTGGAATGATAATGCATATGCCAATAAGAAAAGTGTGGCTGCAAGATGCTGAAAGCAATTAAAGAGACACTACTTTGATTAAATTGCAACACAAAAATAAGAAACTGCCTGCCATATTATCCCTTTCTCACTCACATAGGCTCTAATGTGTACCATTAAAATACAAAAATAATCTTATATACATCTCACTCATGAGATCTACATTGGGAAAATAAATAGTGACCAAATTACACCGCCACACAGGTGCTTAGGAACACAAATAAGTCTGGGAGGGATACAGTTCAAACAGATAAAAAGCCAAAACTGAAAGCGTTATGATAAATTAATTAATTAATTCATCAAGTCAGATTTTTCTAAATGCATGCTTTTTTGGTAGGTGAATGTGAAGGTAAATTATGAGTAATGCACTGAATAATATCAATCTAATAACAGGGTTGTTCTATTTGTACTTTTAAAGTTATGAAATAGTATACATTTGTGTTGGCTGTCCATAAACCTGTCACGGATTCAGCCATCAAACTCAGATATGAAATGAATAGCAGAGGGGTATTTGAATAACCCAACTAACATCACATATTATAATTGTCAAACTGCGAATCATCGTCACGCTTGCGACAAATCGCAGTTTGACAACAATCAGATCGCAAGGCGATCAGATAGAGCGCCTGCGCATTGCACGATACCAGCCGCGCATGCACAGAGTGCGACGTGAGCAGCGCATTACGCATGCGCAGAGCATAAGAAGAGGGAAGAGATGCAGAGGGAGACAGGGGAAGAGACACAGAGGGAGATGGGGGGATGAGACACAGAGGGAGAGGGGGGAAGAGACACAGAGGGGGAGAGAGACACAGAGGGAGAGTGGGGGGAAGAGACACAGAAGGAGGGGGGAGACACAGTGGGAGAGGGGGGAAGAGACACAGACGGGGGAGAGGCACAGAGGGAGAGGGGGGAAGAGACACAGAGGGAGAGGGGGAAAGAGACACAGAGGGAGAGGGGGGGAGAAACACAGAGGGAGGGGGGAAGAGACACAGAGGGAGAGGGGGGAAGAGCGACAGAGGGAGAGGGGAAAGAGACACAGAGGGAGGGGGAAAGAGACACAGGGGTGGGGGAAAGAGACACATGGGAGGGAGAGGGGGGAAGAGACACTGGGAGAGGGGGAAAGAGACACGGGGGAGAGGGGGGAAAGAGAAATGGGGAGAGGGGGGAAAGAGACACAGGGGAGAGGCGGAAAGAGACACAGGGAGAGGGGCAAAAGAGACACGGGGGAAGAGACACAGGGGTAGAAGGGGTGGAAGAGACACAGGGGGAGAGGGGGGAAAGAGACACAGGGGCGGAGAGGGGGGGAAGAAACACAGGGGGGAAAGAGACATGGGGGAGGGAGAGGAGGGGGAAAAGAAACCAGGGAGGGAGAGGAGGTGGAGAAGAGACACAGGAGAGGGAGAGGAGGTGGGAAGATACACAGGGAAGGGAAATAGGGGGAAGAGACACGAGGAACAGGGGGAACAGACACAGGGGGGAAAGAGACAAGGGCAGGGGGGAACAGACACAGGGGAGGGAGAGGGGGAAAGAGACACAGGGGAGGGTGAAAGAGATGCATGAGAGGGAGAGGGGGGAAAGAGATACAGGAGGGAAAGAGACACACGGGGGGGGTTAGAGACAAGGGAGGGAAAGGGAGGTAAAAACACAGGGGGGAGATACAAGGGAGGTAGAGGAGGGGGAAATGAGACACAAGGAAGGGAGAGGAGGGGGGAATTAGACACAAGGGAGGAAGTAGACAGGAAGTAGGAATCAGCCAAAGGCGCTCATCGCGAGGACAGTAAAGTAGATGGTGCGAGAGGTGGGGGGAAGGCTCACAATGAGCACCAAAGGTGCTCATTGTGAAGCCTGTGATGAGCGCTGAAGGTGCTTAATGCGAGGCCTGTGATGTGCGCCGAAGTAAAGTCATAGTTAATGATAAAGAATTGTCATGTTTTGGGAGAATCAACTACAATATATGAGGAGTGGCCAGCTGAGTGCTTGACCATGTTCCATCTTATCCCTCCTTCAAATATATCTAATTTTATATTCTCATATCTTTGAGTAAGTTTAGGACTTTAACCCTATTTTATTACTTATATATTCACTAGTCGTTTACCCTTCATAAATAACAGTATAATATTACATGTGTCTCTTCCCCCCCCTGTGTCTCTTTCCCTACCTCCCCTGAGTCTCTTTCCCCCCTCTCCCTCCCCTCTGTCTATTTTCCCCCTCTCTCTCCCCTGTGTCTCTTACTCCTCCCTCCCCTGTGTCTCCCCCTCCCTCCTCTTTGTCTTTTCTCCCATATTCCTCCCCTGTGTCTCTTCCCCCTCTCCCTCCCCTGTGTCTCTCTGTTCCTTGCACACTGCGGCATGTACAGAAATCCGTACAAATAGTTTATGAAGTACGCATGCACTCCTCTGGAGCGTTAGGCACACTTCACAAACTATATTATTGATTTTTTGTCTATTCATGTCTAGTTGCAGTGATTGATTCATGAGAGGCATGGTTGAGGCATTAGATGAGCAATTAAGCAGCCATGCAGCACTTAGGCTGCAATGAGCGCAGAAGGAGCTCATTGCAGCCAGCGGCCCCCTCACCCATGTGAGCTTGGGAAAAAAATACGTCTTTGGAAAAATACGACCCGCGGAAATCGAAAAACACGTTTAAAAACTCACACACAGCACAGGGGGAGAGCCAGGAAGCCTGGGAGTGAGGTTGCAAGCAAGTTTGAGCCTTATTTGTTGTGTTTTGTCACTTAAAAATCGGCTAAGCGAGAACAAAACTGGCGGACGAAAAACGTAAAGAAAATCTGAAACTGGATGAAAACGAGACTGAGCAAAGCCAGACACGCAGGACTTAGAAAATACACAACGGCAAAGACACTATCTGCCCCAGGTAATACAAGAACCTACTAGAAATGGGGCCATCTTGGATTTAGTCATCACAAGTAATATTGATATAATATCAAATGTTAAAATAGGGGAGCCCTTGGGGAACAGTAGTCACAACTCTGTCTTATTTGAGATTGACTACAAAAAACAGAGTTGTGGCCAAAGGGGCTAACAAAACCTCTAAACTTTAAAAGGGCTAACTTTAATGGGCTAAGGGCAGCAATACAACATATAGATTGGGATAAAGACCTTACAGGGAAAAATACTGAAAATAAATGGACAACATTCAAATCCTCACTAAATATATATACACATTGGCATGTACCATGTGGAAATAAAATGGATAAGAGTAAATCACATCCCATGTGGCTTAACAATGACTTAAAAATCATGATGAGGAAAAAGAAACATGCATTTAAATTATACAAGGAGGGAACAGAGGCAGCTTTATGTGTCTATAAGGAAATCAATGAGGCTTGCAAAAGGGCATGAGAAGTCAGTTGCAAAGGAAAGTAAGACTAACCCTAAAATATTTTTTAAAATATATTAATGGGAAAAAGGTGAGCAAGGAAGCTTTAGGAACATTACAATGTGACACAGGCCGGCTGATAATTAGTGACCAGGAAAAGGCAGATGAGCTAAATAGGTTATTTTCTTTGATATATACAAGGGAGGTACCAGTGGTTGGGACACTGCAACAAAATGGGGCTACACTACCATCACTAAATAAGTGGAGAAAATAAATGTTAATAAAGCCCCAGGTCCTGATGGAATATATCCAAGGGTACTGAGGGAACTGGGTTCTGTTATAGCCAAACCAATTTTTCAAGATCCACTGACCACAGGGTTGCTACCAGATGACTAGGGAAAAGCAGAGGTAATACCTATATTTAAGACAGGAGCAAGAGCAAATCCAGGGAACTATAGACCAGTGAGCCTCACATCTGTAGTTGTGAAGCTTTTAGAAGGGTTAATAAGGGACAGTATAGAAGAATATGTCTATTTGAACAACATCATAAGTAGCAGTCAACATGGATTTATGAAGGATAGGTCATGTCAGACCAATCTAATCAGCTTCTATGAGTAGATTATAGGAACTTGCATCAGGGCAACTCAGTGGATGTAGTCTTTTTGGATTTTGCGAAGGCTTTTGATACAGTGGGAGACTTTTGAGCAAACTAAGGGATACAGGATTTGCAGTCAATATCTGCTCCTGGATCGAGTGCTGGATCAAGTGCAGGAAGCAAAGGGTTGTAGTAAATGGAACATACTCCGATTGGACTAAGGTGGTAAGTGGTGTTCCTCAAGGTTCAGTATTAGGTCCTCTCCTTTTTAACATATTTATTTATGACGTAGAAGTAGGACTCGAAAGTAGTGTATCTATTTTTGCTGATGACACTAAGTTGTGCAAGGTAATTAAATCAGCTAATGATGTACTTTACCTACAAAGGGATTTGCATAAATTAGAGAAATGGTTGGCTAAATGGCAGATGAGATTTACTACAAATAAAAGTAAGGTTATGCATTTGGGAAGGATAAATAGCCATGCAATTTATAATCATAATGGAGCAAATCTAGGGGTATCTGATATTGAAATGGATTTGGGAGTACTTGTGGACAACCACCTAGGTAGCAGTGCTCAATGCCAAGCAGCAGCTGGAAAGGCAAGTAAAATATTAGCATGTATTAAGAAGGTTATAGTAGCAAGGGAAGCAAATATAATTTTGACACTGTACAAATCCCTAGTATGCCCTCATTTGGAATATGGAGTACAATTTTGGGCACCACTTCATAAAAAGGAAATTTTAGGGCTGGAAAAAGTACAGAGAAGAGCAACAAAACTAATAAGGGGAATGGAGGAGCTAAGTTATAAAGAAAGACTAACCAAATGAAACATATTTTCCCTATAAAAAAGTGGGGAATATGATTACATTATTTAAATACATCCAGGGTCAATATAAGGCTTTGTCAAGTGAACGTTTTGTACCAAGAGATATTCAACTGACAAAAGGAAATCCCTTGAGGTTAGAGGAAAAATGATTTCACCTTAAAGAAAGAAACAGGTTTTTCACAGTCAGCTTGGTTAAACTATGGAATTCTCTACCAAAGCAGATGGTGACAGCGAATTTGATAATTACTTTAAAAAGGACTTAGATATCTTTTGAATAAAGAGGGCATTCAAGGTTATCCTAGATAACTAGCAAAGGAATATTGATCCAGGGAGAAATTTGATCTCCTTATGAGACAGTTGGCAAAGTTTCAATGTTTTTTTTTTCTGTTTGCCTCTGGACCAATTAACAATTATTGACAAATAGTCCACATATTAAAAGGATCAAAATAGATCTAAAAAGGTTTAACTTGATGGACTAACAGTCTTTATTCAACCTCAAATATTATGTAAATGCTACCAGTGTTGCTGATCATCCTGCAGGCTCCTCGGAACGAAGGCACTCAGCTCCTCTCAGTTCCTCCTCCCCCTGCGCCGGTTCCTGCTGGGCGGTATCTCGGTCCCCTTGGTCCTGCTCCAATCGAGCTGACGCCCCCACCGTTGGCTCACCACAGGAACCAGACCTCATTGAGGCTGGAATAAGAAAACAAAGGTATATGTGTTTAGTATGATGAATAATACATTGGTTTGTGTTCATTCCTATCTATCTGAGATCTAGCCTTGGACCTGGATGATTCTGTTAATTGCATCTATGAGTAGCTATCATTTGCTAGATGTGATCTATTCATTGGTTCTTGATTGTGCTTGGCTCCTAATGCTGTCTTGATTCTGGCTGCGGTCTGTAAGTGCATATGCTGCAGTGGGCACACCCATACATGGACTCTCTATTGGTTAATTACTGTTATTTTGACCATGAATAACTTGTCAGCTTCATGGCTTTAATGACACATGACTGATCCATCTATCACTAGTTAATTCCATAGAGCTGACATGTCAGTGTCCTTGTTGGTCATCATGTACATGTATAGTGTGTATGATGTACATGTGGTGGCATGTTGGTGTATGTGATTTTCACCTGATATGGAGGCTGGATCCTGCTGGTCCACCAGGCCTGAAGCTTGAGTAGCGGCAATTGGCTCCGAAGATCCTTGGCCACCCTCTCCCACTCATTGTATTTGACAGTCACTTGGGGGCCACGACTTGGTGCTGCGGCGTGACTGGCCTCCTTGCCCATCATCCTCCTCACCTTGGCCCTGATGTCATCAAACCAGTGCTTCACAGACCTTGCATGCCTTTCCACTGATCCCACTGCTTCCGTCCTCTTTGCAAGGATTGCTGGGCACTCATGGATCACACATTCTCCCTGTAGGTTTAGTTTGGGGCCCTTTGCCTGCCCCAGCCTTTTGTCCTTCCATCCTTCTTTCTCTCCCTTGTTTGCCCCCTTAGGATATGGCCCCTCCACCTCTGACCCTGAGCTTGGAGTGCCTATGACTATGGTACCTGGCCACCACCCACCTCCTTTGCTCCACTCTCCTCCTCTCATTGACTCCCCTCCTCTTCCACTCCTCTACTCTCCTCCTCTCCTCCACTCTCCTCCTTTCCTCCACTCCTCACCTCCTCATCCACTCCTCTCCACCACTCCCCAGGGCATCTCTCTCTCCTCTTTCTCCTCTTCACCTCTCCTCTTCTCCTCCTTCCCACCTCTTCAGTACTCTCCCCTCCTCTCTCCTCCCTGCATAACAATCACAAACAGAAAATAAGGCTAAATCAAAATAGGTATTTATGTATTTATTTGTGAGGTAAAATAATGTGTGATTTATGTGTAATTGTTAACTGTTGGGGATGGGGTGGGGGCGTGTGTATGTAGTGACCTAGCACTATGTGTATCTATGTGTGTTATTTACTTGTATTTGGATTATGTGTAATCAATAAACATGTGTAATCAAAGTTTAAGTGTAAAATAGTTGTTAGAATAATATAAATGAATAAAGTCGTAATATCCTGCTTTGATAATTCGCTTGCTCTTTCTCTCTCTCTCAATAACCAACCACCAACTCGGTGACTTTCGTGTTACTTCTTGAGAATCTACAACACAGTCAACACATGGTTGTGTGGAACGCAACTTTATAATCTATCTCTGTTAATCGTTTTCCTCTAGACTGCTTTCTAATGACTCCAAGGCCTATGTCGGGCTTGTAGTTGAGGCCATGGCTGATTTGAATCGCTCTGTAACTGTAGCAAATGCAATCGAATAGCAGCCTTATAAGTTAGAATTGTTTTGTCATATATATATATATATATATATATATATATATATATATATATGTTTATCCTTATTCCATGGCCCGATATTGGGAAATTCAGAGAGTCTGCTGCACTTTGAAAATGTTCTGCCCTAAGCCAGACAAACTATTTTCTGGTGTGTGTATATTAGTATTCTTATGCATATATTATTTATATATTTATTTATATATATGAAGAATGAGGTAGTCGTGAGTGCAAAGTGATCTAGATGAATAGTCAGTATTACAGTATTTTTTATTGTACATTGAAATGATGAGCTTTCGATACATGCACCTCACTTTATCAAGTCAGAAGCAATACTAAATACAATAAATAAAAACAAAAAAAATTAGAGTTGGACACAGACATGCATCATAACTTATGTCCTAATAGGTCAAGTATGTGAGTCTATAGACCAAGTTTGAGATAGGGAAACAGATGAGCTAGGATTCTAAATATCCCCATTTATTGAGGATTACAAAAACAACAATAAAGCCAAAAATATTCCTCCTTATGCTTTATTGTTGTTTTCCCTAACTGACCCCAGTGGCACACATATTTAACCACTATACCATGGGTGTAATATGAATAAGATATATGCCATGGAGATTCTGCACGGTCATCCATGGCACCTTAACTAAACAGATTTGCCATGGAGACACATCTTGCATATTAACCCCCTGTCCTTACGATGCAACGAGGTCCTTAAAGAACCTCCGTGGGTCATCTAATTAATGATTGCATTCTGATTCAAATTTGACTGACACTTGCTTTAGCCAATCAGAAGACACAAAAATTACCATTATAGCTGCAAAAGCGCAGAACAAGCCATTTGCGGCAGGGGAGCTCCTCATAGGAGGAGCTCCATTAGAAGAGATGGTGTAGTGGTTTTCAAGCAAGAAAGAAGAGGACCTAAGACAACAATCAACATGGATAGCTCTATTGATCGAGGGCCGAAGAGTGAGGACCAAGGCATTGTGTATCATTGCTGCATAGGTCAGTATATTTGGGTAGTTAAATATACATATTTACATAGCTACTGTACATAGTAATTGAGGTTGAAAAAATACTTTTAATTCAACCTTTTTAGATTTCCTCTGATCTCCAATATGTTAATTAATCCAAAGGAAAGCAAACAGAAAAAAAAAACAAGTAAAACTTGGCCAATTGTCACAAAGAGGAAAAAATAATTACTTCCTGACCCCAGATACTGGCGATCAGATTCCTCCCTGGATTAATACTCTAACTTTAATTAACCAGGATTAACCTAAATGCCCTTTTTATTTAAAAATATATCCAATGCCAGTTATCGATCAAATCCACTGTCACCACCTCCTTTGGTAGATAATTCTACAGTTTAACCACCTTTTTACTGTGAAGAACACCCTTTTCTTTCTTTAAGGTGAAATCTATTAAATTATAACCTCAAAGATGTCCTTTTATCAGTTGAAAACCTTTTGGCACAAAAAGTTCACTTTACAAAACGTTATTTATTGACCCTGGATATATGTATATAAGGTAATCATATCCCTTCTTAGACACCTTTTTTCTAGAGAAAATTAGTTGGATTTGGTTAGTCTTTTTTTAAAACTTTGCCCCTCCATTCCCCTTATTAGTTTTGTTGCCGATTCTCTGTAATTTTTCCAGCTATTAAATGTCCTTTAATTGAAGTGGGGCCTACAAATTGTACTCCATATTCCAAATGAGAGTGTAGTGGGGATTTGTATAGTGGTAGAATTATATTTGCTTCCCTTGCTTCTATACCCTTCTGAATACATGCTAATATTGTATTTGCATTTAAGGCTGCTGCTTGGCATTGAGCACTGTTACCTAGGTGGTTATCCACAAGAACTCCCAAATTCCTTTCAATATCTGATACACCTAGATTTACTCCATTAAGATTATAAATTGTATGACTATTTTTACTTTTCAAATGCATAACATTACATTTATTCAAATTCAATAATAATAATTACATTTATTCAAATCTCATCTGCCATTTAGATGCCCATTCCCTTAATTTATGTAAATCTCTTTGGAGGGAAAGTACATCGTTGTCTGATTTAATTACCTTGCACTACTTCGTGTCATCAGCATAAATGGAGACACCACTTTCCAGTCCCACCTCTAAGTCGTTAATAAATACTGAGCCCTGAGGAACCCCACTTACCACATTAGTCCAATCGGAGTATGTTCCATTTACCACAATCCTTTGCTTCCTGTCTTTTAGCCAGCTCTCATTTCATGAGCAGATATTTACTACAATTCCTGTATCCCTTAGTTTGCATAATAGTCTCTCATGTGGCACTGTATCAAAATCATTTGCAAAATCCAAAAAGACTACATCCACTGAGTTGCCTTGATCCAGGTTCCTACTAAACTCCTCATAGAAACTAATCAGATTTGTTTGACATGACCTATCCCTTATAAATCCATGTTGACTCCTACTTATAATCCTGTTCTAATAGACATATTCTTATATATTATACCTTATTAACCCTTCTAAAAGCTTCCCCACTACAGAAGTGAGGCTCACTGGTCTATAATTCCCCGGATTTGCTCTTGCTCCCTTTTTAAATATAGGTATCACATCAGCTTTTCTCCAGTCATCTGGTTAATAAGGTATAATATATAAGAATATGTCTATTAGAACAGGATTATAAGTAGGAGTCAACATGGATTTATAAGGGATAGGTCATGTCAAACAAATCTGATTAGTTTCTATGAGGAGTTTAGTTTAGATTATGACTATGTAAGTATTTAACTATGTATGATCATACCATCCAGTGAACAGATTGTCTTGATTTCCTGAACTACTGACTTATTGGTTCTTCTTGCAGTCCAAGGAACTCTTAAGTAGTTTTCTCTGACACCACAATTCAAAGAGCTCAGACTTCTTTATGGTCCACCTCTCACATCCGGATGTTACTACTGGGAATACCATAGTTCTAACTATGTGGACCTTTGTTGCTAGTTTTATATCTTTATTTTTTACTAGCCTGCCATAGCTTTCCTTCACAGAAGGAAGTGTCTTTTATTGTCATGGCTACAGGGACCATGGGAAGAGATCTTGGATCCTAGATAAATAATATCTATCACTGCTTCCACTTCTTCCCTGTCTATTTACCGGGAGCTGAGATTACCAATTCCCATGATCTGCGCCTTTTTAGAGTTGAACAGCAGATCAGTTTTTGCACTCTCTTCTTTTACTCTCATTAATAGGTCCTTTAGGACCTCCTCACTTTCAGCCACCAAAGTAGTATCATCAGCGTATCTGAGGTTGTTGATTCTTCTTCCAGCAATATTGCTTCTGGCTTTGGATTCATCCAGCCCGACCTAACGCATGATGTACTTTGCATATAAGTTAAATAAATAATGTGACGATATACATCCTTGTCGCACATTTTTTTAAATCTTGGACCATTCTGTTGTCCCATGCTAGTCCACATTCAAATTTTTCAGGAGGGGGATGAGTTGGTCTGGCACTCCAATCTCTTTAAGAACTTGATACATTTTGTTGTGATTCACACAGTCAAAGGCTTTAGAATAGTTTATGAAGCAGAAGTAAATGTTTCTCTGGAACTCTCTTGCTTTCTCCATTATCCATCGAACATTGACAATTTGACCTCTTGTGTCTATTCCTCTGTGGAGCCCGGCTTGCGTATCTGGTAGTTCCCGGTCCATATATTGTCGAGCTTGTAGGATCTTAAGCATTACCTAGCGGACATATGAAATGAGACCAACTGGAGCACTCTTTGGCACTGGGCTTGGGATGTAGACTGACCTTTTCCAGTTTGTTGGCCATTGTTGAGTTTTCGAAATTTGTTGGCATAAGGCAACACTTTAACAGCAGCATCTTGTAGAATTTGTAATAGTTCAATTTGGATTCCAACAACTCATGCAGCCATGTTATCAGCAAGGCATCCTAGGGCCCATCTCAGTTTGCTCTTTAAGATTTCTAGCTCCAGCTCATTGAGCGAATTATTGAGGTAATCACTGCTGTTAAGATCCTTCCTGTATATATGCATTCCTGCCACTTCTTCTTTATCTGACCGTCTTCTGTTAAGTGCCTGCCACTTTTGACTTTTATCACTCCCAATTTGGCTTGAAAGATTTCTTGACTTTCTCATTCTGTTATCTTCTTATATCTCTTTACAGCTCTCATCATGGAAGGTCTCCAGGTCTCTTCTTGCTATTCTCTGAAATTCTGCATTCAGTTGAACAAATCTTTTTTGATCTACACTTCCTTTCGCTTTCCTTCTTTCCTGTGCTACTTTGGCTGGAGCTGTATATAGTCAATCTTATTTCTATATTGTCCATCTGGTGATGTCCATGTGTGAAGTCGTTTTGGAGGGCGTTAGAAGAGGTTGTTTGCTATGACCAGATACTTATCTTGAATTCTACTAATCTCTGACCTGCTTCATTTTGTACTCCAAGGTCAAATTTGCCAGTTATTCCAGGTGTCTTTTGGTTCCCTACTTTAGCACTCCAATCTCCTATGATGATAGTAACTTGGTGTTATATCAATGACGTGTTGAATATCTTTGTAGAACTGGACAACTTCATCCTCTTCAGCATTCATGGTTGGAGCATAGACTTGGATCACTGTGATGTTAAATGGTTTGCCTTGAATTCAAATTGAAATCATTCTGTTATTTATTGAGTTGTAACCGAGCACTGCTTTGCCCACTCTTTGATTGACAATGAGGGCTACTTTCTTCTGCGGGATTCTTGACCAGAGTAGAAGATCTGGTGGTTGTCTGATGTGAAATGTCCCATTCCAGTCCATTTAAGTTCACTAATTCCTAGGATATCGATGCTTAACCTTGTCATTTCATTATTGACCACATCTAGTTTGCTTTGGTTTATAGTTCTATCATTCCATGTTCCAATGCTGAATTGTTCTTAGCAGCAGCAGACTTTCCTCTCCAGACACATCCACAGCTGGGTGTCCTTTCAGCTTTGATCCAACCACTTCATTAGATCTGGTGCTACTTCATAGAAACTAATTAGTTTTGTTTGACATAAACTATCCCTCATAAATATGTGTTGATACCTACTTATAATCTTGTTTAAATAGACATATATTCCTACTAACCTCCTCATAGAAACTAATTAGATTTGTTTGAAATGACCTATTCCTGTCCATAAAATTTTCTTGGCAAAGTTACTGGAATGGGTTGCAGATTCTTTCTCCAGTGGACCAAGATTTGTCTGAACTCTCTTGGGTGACCCTACTTGGTATAGCTCATAGCTTTATTGAAGTATGCAAGCCACTTCCCCATGACAAGGTAGCGATCCAGAAAGGGCAAATAAAAGTAAGTGCTATAATATTTTATAGCTTTGCAAAATGTCATAAAAATCCTATTATTTTAAGCATCAATAAATATTGCACAATAGACTCCTTTTATACCCTGAGTTTCATTTCATTTGCAGAGAATAACATTTCATAATAATAATGGTAAGCCTCAAAAACTGTAAATAGTATGTTAGCTCACTTTTACATAATTTAAAAAAAGCTCTACTTTTATAAACTATGTTTGACATATTTTGCCTGAAAGGTCTAATAATTACCTGCCCTGGGATCAGGGACCAAGATAAGTGATATGGCAATTTGGGACTGCCCTTGGTTTTAAAGGACTTGTTTATCTACTGATTAACAATATTCATTGTCCGATGGGAGAGACTACTGTTGACAATAAATCTTTTTTGGATCTATAGGAAGAGAAGTGCTTACGTGTCCATATAAAATAGACGCCTATGCACCACTGCAGCAAGAGGTCTCCTTTGAAAGAGTAGTTCTAGGCTAGTGTTAAATGGGCCTATATCAGTTCTTCCTGATTGGTCGTGTCATTAGTGGAGGGTCTGGGAATGTTTCACTGTTTTTAAAGTGTACTGTAATTGTGTAATTTCATAAAGAAGAACTCTGAAGAAGACATGTGACTAGTACTGTCTGTAGGGGTCATTTATTAAGTTTAATAGCCTCAGTGTAAGGGCCTGTAATTCCCTGGATTTTGAAGCACTGGATTATGCTGACGTCTCCAGATTAATATACAAGAGCGATCCTGGGAGCAGTTTAGAAAGTCTAAAAAGCAGCTCTCCAATGCTAGTCATGACTCTTTTTCTGTTCTGTTACAAATCTATTATATTTTGAAGTGCTTAAGAGGTGATATATATAAAGATGATATTCCCTGTCATGACATTTGTAGATACAAAAGATCATATATACCGTCTACTTTATTTGATTGTTTGTTGATTTTGTTATTACCACTGTAAATACATACATAATTATGCTGTGTGGTCTTTCTCATATGAAGGGTTAATAATTTTCCTAGTGCACACAAATATTTCTGAGTTTACTAAAAGTTCTCTCAAGTGGGAGCTGAGCCAATGCCAAATAGTTTCAGGTGGATGTGCAACCTTGAAAAGATGATTATAAGACGGTCTCATGACGATAATACTGTACATGTAACCAAGGTTACTCCTTTTTGTATCCTTCATTGTTCTAGCCAACAAGAGGTTCAAGTTATCACTGAGGAGGACAAAACGAATATTCCATATTATCCCACAATTGGGCCACGGAGCAAGCCTGCACTCTAGAGGGCAAAAAACAAACAAACATATATACAACATTTCTCTATTAATATACTTTAATTATGTGTGTGTGTACAAACAGGATGCTAAGTTGGCCATTGGTTAAAATCAGTCAGCTCACTAGAAGAAGGGGAGTATGAAAAGATAAGAAATTGTTTATCTATTATGACAAAGGGAGGCTCTGGGCTCTCTCTGACAAATGTTTTAATTAATTTTCTTCTTTCCTGTGGCTATATTTTTTCCAAACTAACCAAACTAAAGAATAAGACCAATTTATACTTGGGTGTGCTCTTTAACCACATAAATGGTAAAGTATAGCAGTGTTCCTCTATTCTATTCTATTTTATAATAGAATCAAAATAGTCTTTATGTAATCTTTCTGGATACACCCTAAAATAGGCATTGGGGGTCATAAGCCGGATATGATTATCAATCCACAATAGTTTTTTCCTTGTTTCCATTCTATCAAAAACAGACTAATTGCTTTGATTAATTAAGTTTATTCAATTCTACTATAAAACTCTTTATGGTATTAGCCAATACATATATATAAAAAAATATGTATCCTGTCATACTATATACTGTTGTCTTTGATAAGATTTTTACATTATAACATAAGTAGTTTTCTAATCCTGTTAAATCATGATACATTGATTGCTATGTAGGTTTTATACCTGATTTTGTTTTTTGCTTTTTCATAGAGTACCCTGATTGTTTATCTATGAATATGCCATATCATTGAATACCAAATATATTTTGTGGAATAAAAGTTTGATTGTTATCCAATTTGAAAAGATTTTGTATATTTCTCACTGATTTTACATTGTGATTTTACTATTGTTTATATAAATGCTCTTCTGTTGCTGTGTTTACTTGTCTATAAATTGATAGTGAAATCAATCAAATTTATTTTCTAGACCCCTTCTCCTATTATTCTCACATGCATATCTCTAACAGCTTGTAACGAGTTTTTCTGTTTTCTAAAGAAGAACAATTAATGTGACCAATTTATCAAAAACCAGAAATAGCGTCAAGGGTCTAGAATCTCTCATCATAGAATTCCTTGTTTGTAGTGTTGTGACGTTTGTTGGAGAAAATGTACACCAATTGGTATATTAATAATTAAACAAGAAAAAAGAAAAGAACCAATCATGAATGGTGTATTGCCCCAACGGGTTAGTTAGAAGTATTAGCCCCCAAAAAGTAGTCTTATTTGTTAATTTACACACAACTGTTAACCTAAATAACTGAGGTCTATATGGACACAATAAAAAATTGTAAAACTTTATTATAGTATATATTAAAATCCAGTCACCACAATCTAATAAAAACATAAAAACATATACAGCTACCATCTTCTCGGTAGCTTAGGCTACTGGTTCGCCCTTGTGATTTTCCCATAAACCACGGAGTCCGATATACTTTTAGCTTTGTTTTAATAAAGGCTTTCAAAAACAAACAATGGCTTAACTTCGGCATAAAAGAAACATCTACAAAAACGGGCTTGCTAATTTTCAGGAACACCCTGACTAGCCCTGAGCCCTCTTCTCAGTCTGCAGGTAAAACAATAACTGTTCACACAGAGGGGTGGTACCTTTAAGTTCAGTCTCTTTCAGCTTCTCAGCTGCAATGGATCCTTTGTCGGTCCTCTACTTTTACAGTAGACAGTCTCTCAGGTGAGTATTGTTGCAGTCACACAGACTGACCCTCTTACTGGCAACTTCCTGTGCTGCTCTGGAAGTCCTGCCAGGTCCTGTTCAGGAGCTCTGTCTCTTCCTCCTCTTAGGTCACGCTGAAGCACTCAGTGCCTCCTCTTAGGCTGCTGGCTGCATTCTCCTGGCAATCCAACTTACTTGCCAGTGTCTCTCTGTACTTTAATCTGCATTATAAGCAGTCTTCCTGACTGTCTTACTTCAGAGCTATATATCAGCTCAGCTCTCAGGATCCAGTCTTCCTGACTGTCTCACCTCACAGCTTTTCCCATAGACTGCAGCTCCACACAGACTACTCACGGCACTCACGCCAGAGCCTAATCAGCAAATCCCCCATGTCTGCTTTCCAGGCTTTAAAGTGAAGTTGCACCTGCAACAATTAGGAGTTCTTTAGAAGTTTAACTCCGTCACTCCTGTCAAGAACTCTTTACACTACTTTACTTGGCACCATCCTCTAGGGGGCAAACGGTTGCAATATATATCTAGATATAGATCAAGTCATAAAGATCACCTTATAATAAGCAGTAGTATTGAGAATTGAAAACGTATGCTGGACACTGAAGGCATCTGTCATACTTAGGGGAAGACTACCAGTATACAAGGGGTGTTTCTCATTTTTCAGAACAGAACTTGCTTTTATTGATATGAGCTGCCTGTTTCTATAGATAGGTTAAGTGTCACATTTGTGATGGTCCACTGTTAGATAAAAATTGCTCTTCTTCAATGTTGCAGGAAGTATTTAAGCACTTGAAGCATTCTAAATGCAAACAGAATGTTCAAAAATGTTCTAAAAGTGGGTTTTTGTTCATGACTAACGCAACCACGAATGTTATTAGTTTGCTGCTTACTTCACAAATATATATGTTTTCCACCTAATATAATGGTCCTATATATCATATATATTAAAAGAGTAAAATATTTCAGTTTTTTGGGGATGTCAAATCATGGTAGATACCTCAGAGGTTAGCAAAGGAATTGAAAGGTTCTCCAAAGATTCTACAACATTTCAGTCTTTAAAAAAATCTGGTTTGGGAAGTTAAAACACGCAGTTAAAAAGTACTGTCTCCACTGTTCCATAGAGCACGTTTATTATCACGTATTCCATATATATCACTGATAAATAGGCTTGATAAACCATAGAAAGTGGGAGTCTGAATTCACATATCAGTAAACTTTTGAAGAATTAGACTTGATAATGGGCATAATTATTTTTATAAAGCAAAGAAAATAAACACTTTTACATACTACCTATGACATACAACGTTAGTATGAGCAACCATTGAAATTTTTTATAAGCTTTTCCAACAGTGAGGAGCTTTTTATTAGTTGTTTCATACACACTCATATTAAGGATGATCATCTTACAGTCAAAACAGCTTATTTGGAGGACCCGCCCAGGAAGCACAAGATGACGTGCTAACCCGTGTTTTTCCTGCCATGGAACGCTGGGGGGTCGCGTAGAGCATTAATTGCCACATACCGAAGATGTGCTAGCTTGCGGAGAGACCACCTCAGAAGCTGGAGACATCAGCGCTGCAGAGAACCGTCCCTTCATAGTCTGGCAAACCTGGGAAAAAAAACCCGCTTGCCACAGGTCTCAGCCGCTCCCTTTTTTCCCTGAGGACCAGACAGAACAAAGCTGCACACCCATGAAGGGGAACACAGTGAGAGGTAACAACTGGTATGTGTGAAGCAGAGTCTGGGGCTGGAGATATAGAGCTACGGGCGGTAAGGCTGTGTTGAAACAACACTATTCATTTGCATTTGGATAAAAGGGCCTACAGCCCAAAGAGACACTCACTATACTCAGTTGCATTTAATATAAAAGAACACTTCTCACAAGAACATTGACGTAATACAGCAGCCAGTAACCCTCTCCTGAGAGACATAAGGGTCTGAATGTTACTGAAAAGTACCATAAAGAGTTCTTAAGATCTGAGTGGAAAGGAGAAACTAAGAGAAGGATTTGATTATTTTATGTTTTCCTGATATCACCTTTATGATGAATACTTTGGAGGTAGTCACCTGTGAGAGCAATATTTCAAGTGATTACAGCTGACCCGTGGGCTGGAGATTTGGAAGTATAAAAATTAAAGCTGTGCTAAAATAGTCACATGAAAAATAGGGTCTATAGCCCAAAGAGATATGCATTAACTTCAGATATCTACAACTTAACTAAATGAATACTTTTTTTTGGTAGACTGACATAGTACACCATTCAATAACTCCTTCCTGAGAATTTCAAGGGTCTAAATGCCAAAGGAAGCCATCCTGAGAGCGGCAAAAATTCGCTGGGAAAAAAGAGAGCTAAGAGAAGGCTTTTTAAGACACCATTTGACATCAATGGTGTTACATATTTCTGAAGGGGATTTTTGTGAGATCAATACCCAGAGTGCTCACAGTGGAGTCTGGGAGCTGTACTTTTTGCACCTGGCAATCCAAGGCTGCATAAGCATTACTCATGAGTTTATGGGCAAAGAGGTTTATAGTCAAAGAGACTATTACTACCGACAGTGGTCCATAATATCAAAGACCAGTATCCTCCTTAATGTGATAGAGCATAATGTGAAGGCTAGCGAAAGAACATCTTGAAGAGAATTAAAGGACTGCAGTGGAAAAGAGATCTCGTCGAAGACCTTTGGACATTTCGATATTATTCCAGAGAAGGGTACTGTTTATAGTTTAAAAAAGCGGTGAAAGGAAGAAGAAAAAAAAAAAAAAAGCCAGAGGAGAAACATCTAGGTTTAAGCGCTGCACGCTTCTGGATAGAATTTATTTAATGGAAGCAGGGGAAAGGTGAAAATACAGTTTGAAGGTTTTTTGTATTAGACAATTTAAATAATTTGATAAAAAGAGCGTTATAGTTCCACATGGTATAAACATACTTGAAAGGTAAATTTGAGGAGTCATAGGACCAACTACTATTAAGGAAATAATCAATACTCTTATTGGTACTAAAAGGCTCTTGGTTCTCTTTATAGAACATCTTATTAATTGATTACCTTTTCAACACTGTGTATTGCTGGTTGAATCCCCTAAATAGTGGACCTATATTTTAGGTTTTTTTGGGTGAAGTCTTGTCATACTAAGAATTAAAAGAGACATTAAAAAAAAAAAAATAATAATAATAAATAAATAAATAAGTAAAAAACAGGTAAAGCAAGGTGGTTACAGTGTTAGAAAGAAAGAAGAAAGGGGGAAAGAACAAAAAAAAAAGGGAAAAAGAACCTAATTGGAAACCACAATAATAATTACCATGAGAGATAAAGAACCTAATCAAACAAAAGCAAAAAGTAAAATTAAGAGACAGCCCGCTAATAACCAAAACTGCAAACTCAACCTCTTTTTTTCCCCCGAAAGGGAATTCTGGAGCCTCAAATTCTTCTCATTTAGACCTGACCACACAAAGTCAAACCCCTCCCTCAGCAGAAAAAAATATAGTTCTTAAAATTGGATCACTATGATATTATTAATCTTCTTATAAAGTGATTATTATAAGTAGTAAGTAAGTAGTGGACTATTTTGCACAATGTAGTATCAAAAGGAAGAAATTAAAAAAAAAAAAAGAGAGAAAAAATATTGAAACAGCAAAAAGAAAATGAAAGCACATTAGTGAATAATAAAAGAGTCATAATATAGTAATTGTTCTTCCTCTTCTCCCCTTCCTAATTTCTCTGACCCCCCTCGTGTCCCCCTCCCCCCTTGCAAAGTCTTAAAGATGCATGTCAAAGGGTGACTTAATCCTAATATTGAGCGGGCATCATTCTTTGTGCGGGTCTGTTTTGTTTGGGGCGGCTAGACGTAGTTAGATCTAGCTTTTCTCTTTAATAGATTCTGTTTACATCTGTCTATTGTATAGGTTTAACATGTATGGGTTGCATATAAACTTGAATGTAATTGGAAAGGTTGTTGTTAAGGAAAGATGGTATCCCGTCCAATATATTTACTATCCTAAATGAGGATAGAGATAGTCTTGCAGAATGTTCAGGGTTGGAACTCTCCGTTTAAAAGAAGGGTGATCCTGGACCAATTCCAGAAGGCCCAGGCAGATATTGCATGTATTCAGGAAACACATTGGCAAAATGATAAAATCCCTAATTTTTATAACTCCTTTTTTACATCTAAAATAGACTCAACTTTTATTAAGAAATCTCAAGGAGTATCCATTTTGTTTAGTAAGAATGTAAACATTCAAGAACATTTTAGAGAAGTAGATTTAGAAGGAAGATTTATTATTTGGGGAGGTGAAATTAACCAGCAAAATTATACTATAGTAAATATATATTCTCCTAACGAGAGACAAAATTTCTTTCTAAACAAGCTACTAACAAGGTTAAAAACCTTAGGATAGGTAAAGTAATCATCTGTGGCAACTTTAACATGGTTCTTGAGGCCTCTTTGGACAAAAAAGGTTTTCAAATTTAAAGCTTTGATAATTATAACATAAGGAAAGCTAAACTTTTTCAAGAGTCTAGCTTACGTTATGAGTTATATGATGTCTGACGGTTGTGGCATGGTAATGAGAGAGATTATACTTTTTACTGCCACCGCCACGCATCATATTCTAGAATTGATTATTTCCTGATAGATGCAAACTCCCTTGCGGATGTTATATCATCCAAGATTAATATAATTAATTGGTCAGACCATGCAATGATCGAATTATTACTTAATGACCAGATGGTTAAAAAAAAAAAAATCCCAGAAAGAGAATGGAAATTTCTTTATTTAACAAACCAGACAAACAAACCATATTAAAGAAAGAGATAGAAACTTTTTTTCAAACAAATGAAAATTCGGTCACCGAATTTACAACAATATGGAACACTCATAAAGCATACATAAGAGGGGTTTTGTCCTCTTGGAGTGCTGCTAGAAGGATACAACAGGGCACTTAATTCCGAGATTTACATATTCAGTTAGCCAAACTGGAAAGACAGAATAAACTTAGTCCAACACTTAATACCATGAGGGAGATATCACAGGTGAAAATTAATATAAAGAAATTAATACAGAAAAATATGGATAATTCCTTATGGAAGCTCCAACAAAAAAAATATTTCTTAGGTAATAAAGCAGGTAAACTACTAGCGAGAAAACAAAAAAACATATAATCATATAATAGAATTCAAGAACTGATTATCGATACTAATAAGGGCCCATCTACACTGACTAACCCTTGTCATATTGAAAAGGCCTTCTTTAATTATTATAGGAATTTATATAATCTGGAAATTAATCAAGAAGTTATAAAACCTGAAAAAGAGGAAATAAAATCATTTCTAGATCAACTGTCACTTCCTAGAATCAATAAAGAAGATTTAGAGCTTTTAAACAGTGATATAAATGCTTCTGAAATAGAGGAGTCAATTAATAACTTGAAATTAGACTCTGCACCAGGACCGGATGGATTTATACATTTTTATTACAAATCCTTTAAATCATCACTAATAAATCAACTAGTTAAAACATCAACGAAATTACAACACAGGGTAAAGCTCCAAAAGAAATGTTGGAAGCAGCTATAATTAATATTCCAAAGCAAAATAAAGACCCTAGATACTCTATGAATTACAGACCAATATCATTAATGAACACTGACATAAAACTATATGCAAAAGTACTCGCTATTAGATTGAATAAATGCTTGCCCAAATTGATAAATATGGATCAATCTGGTTGATTTAATAACTTATAGTAAAGATAATCATAAACCTTGCACAATTATTACTCTAGATGCAGAAAAAGCCTTTGATAGGTTAAACTGGGATTATATGTATCAAGTCTTATTGAAATTTGGGTTTGAAGATTTTGGAGAAAAGTCAATTAGAGCCTTACACGACTCCCCAAGTGCCTTCATCTCTGGAATTGGTTCAGGATCATCCTCTATACCCATTAATAATGGATCCTGACAGGGTTGCCCTTTATCTCCACTGATTTTTATCCTAATGATGGAACCTCTTGCAGAGGCGATTAGAGGAAACAACAAAATACATGGCATTAATATAGGCGAAACAGAATATAAAATTATGTTTGTATGCAGATGATGTGATACTAACTCTTACCAAACCCAGCGAATCTCTAATTTACATACAAGAGTTAATAAAGAAATTTGGGAATATTTCCTATTATAAAATAAATTGGTCTAAAACAGAAGTATTATCCATTTATATAGATGGGAAAGAAAAGAAAATGCTGAAATCAATTTGGGATATTAACTGGGAAATGAATAAAATATCGTATTTAGGAATAGAATTTACTAGTAAAATGGAAGAAACAATTCAAATAAATTTCAGCAAACTTTATAACAAAATAAAAACCCAGCTAGATAATTGGAAATTAAATATACTATCTTGGTTAGGTAGAATTGCAGCTATAAAAATGTCAATCTTACCTCAAATTAACTATCTTTTTAGATGCTTACCTCTGAACATTCCCATCTATATAATTAGAAAACATCAAACTTTAACTGACTCATTTATTTATAATGGGAAAACCCCCAGAATTAAATTGAAAACTGTTAGAAAAAGTTTTCTAAAGAGCTGCATCGCAGCCCCATTGAAGACTATTATAATGCTGTAAGACTTTCACACTGTGTAAATTGGTCATCTAAAATACATAAAAACAGCTGGGTAAACATAGAACAAGATCTGTCCAGTAACTTGGTCTTATTAGAATGGCTCTGGTATGACAAATCATCATGTAAAATTAATAAATTAGACCCCGCTGTAGTGAAATCCTGATTGGAATTTTGGTTTAAGTGGAACAATAAACGTAACTTTTCTCCATCTGGTATGACACTGCTATGGCTGAGTAAGGTTTTTGACCTCCCATTTCTTGAGGACTGGAATATCTGGAATATTCATTCGCTGGGGGACCTTTTTGACTCAGGTAGGATGAAATCTTTTGCCGAGCTATGCAAGGAATTTGATCTCCCTTCGTCAAATTGGTTAGAATACGAAAGAGCCAAGATGAGAATTATGCAATCAAAGTTCTCAATTATGCATACTAGAGATTGAACTAAATTTGAAAAATTTGACTTATCTAATGACGGGAAACATATAATTTCCAAATGCTATGATACGATAAAAAAACAGATTACTGTGGAAAAAACTTTAGCCATGCAGAGATGGGAGACAGAATGTAGTAATTCAATTACACTAGAAACTTGGTCTAAGGCATTTCATCTCTCTCAGAGAATTATTAAATATCAATCTTATAGAGAAATTTATTTTAAAGTGGTGCAGAGATGGTACTTTGTTCCCTCAAATATAGCACTGATTTATAAAGACCCAGACTTGGGGGTATGCTGGAGATTTTGTAACCAACAAGGCTCCCATAATCATATTTGGTGGGATTGTGTACACATTAGGAACTTATGGAACTCAGTTTTTGATTACATTTCTAAATGCTGTGATAAGATCATTAATCCTTCATGTGAAATGGCATTGTTACATATTATTGATAATGGGTTTAAGTTGGAAGAAAAAGCCTTCATTATTCAAGTATTCCTAGTGGTTAAATGGTTGATAGCTAAACGTTGGAAATCGGAGATAACT
The DNA here is from genome assembly GCA_027410445.1 of Discoglossus pictus. Taxonomy (NCBI): domain Eukaryota; kingdom Metazoa; phylum Chordata; class Amphibia; order Anura; family Alytidae; genus Discoglossus; species Discoglossus pictus. The sequence goes on from CM050164.1 coordinate 186,582,873, forward strand.
CCAACAATGAACGAAGTAATTTTAACTCTTTAAAAAAACAGAGAACTGTAAAGAGATATATTTGCTTTGGGCATTGTTCTGTTTAAGTGCAATAGCTGGGCAGTTTGGGATAACTATCACCATTCATCAACCTAAATAAACACAACCTTTCCAAGAGGAATGTTATGTAAATATCTAAACTCGTATACTTCTATATGTTACCTGTACTTTTAACTTGTTTGTTCTTGTTTTTATATATGTATAACTTTGATGTTTGTATAACTGTGCAATGTAATTTGTATTTCTATAAAGAAAAAAAAAAAGAAATTGTTTATAAGCTTTTCCAACAGTGAGGAGCTTTTTATTAATTGTTTCATACACACTCATATTAAGAATGATCATCTTACAGTCAAAACAGCTTATTATTACTATTATTTCCCTGTTGTAGAACCATCCAAAAACTACCTGCACTCTTTACAACTTAGCTTCATGTAATTATTAATAAATTACCACTGTATTTATTTTTTTTAAAATGATTTTCCAATTCTAATCCTTTAAAAGAGCAAGCTCTAAATATAGGACAGTAGCGGCTCTGCAACTCTGCTTTTCTTTTCCCACCACATAATAATGTCTATTCTTTGAATTCTGCATCAAATTAAAAAATGTATGATTAAATGTAATATAACTTTATTTTTTTAGGATGAGAGTAAAAGTGCAACAATAAAAATGAAAGCTATGAAACAATATTTTCCTCAAAATATGTATTTTTAAGTACACTGTATGTTATTTTATATTTTGTAAAACTATTTTTATTCATTTTAAATCTGCAATCTCCTATTTTGCTAAAAGCCAATGTCAGAATGCTTTGTCCTGTCTTCCTTAATAAGTCTCTCTTTTTTCTGTATAATATTTTAGGAGTAATTATTTCGGCAATGAACTGGAAAATGTGCTTGCATTGCAGGTGCCTTCTGAAGCATAACACCACAACTTGAGAAACGCCTTCTGAAAGAATTCACATTATGGCAGATTACTTGTGAAAAGTTGCTGTAATGTCTATGAAAATAGAAAGTATCAAAATATAATACATATATAGAATTTGTCTTATAGTGACATAGCATGATAAACAAACCTCGCTAATATAATAAAAAAACTACTGTGGTCAATATTTTGTATATGTTTTTGGAATAACTAAACTTAACAATGGGCAAAATGTTTTGAGAAAAACGTATAAAACAAGCTAAAGCAATTAAAGAAAATAAATAAATAAACACAAAATAAAAAACCTTAAGAGTTTTAACTTTTATGTGCACTTCTCCTTTTTTGCATCATTAAATTTTCTTTCCTTTTTTGATTCTGCCCTCTGCTTTCTCAAGAGGGCGTGTCTTTGTAAACTAATAATTTTTCTAATGCCTCTGCTGAATGCACTTGTAGATGTAGCTGCCATCCTCCTATTGTGCTGAAAGAAACATCCTGTATATTCAAAGTCTCTTCCCTCTTCAGGAAATTGACCATAAAACCAAATTGTAGCAATATAATTTTCTATAATGTGTAATAAAATAAAGGTTGCATTAATCTTATTTTCTGATACTATTTGACCTTTTTTCATTTTAAATACTTAATAAACAAACTGTGTCCCATGTCCTTTTAATATGATCACATTGACAAGCATAATATTATAATACTCAAATAACAATACTATTTATTTAAGTGTGAAATTTTTAGGATAAAACCAAAAATGGTCTGGAATCCAATATAAAATTCAAAATGAGACACAGTTATCCATACTACTGATAAATGCTGCTAGTACATATTTATTTCAACATAAGGAACAAATTTAACAACTCTTGATTTATTTAACAAATAACAAACCCATAATTTATAAACTAGCACCAGTTTAGCCAAATAATGTGAAAAATATGTTAATTATCTTGCATCTGAAACAAAATAGTTCTATGGATCAGCATCCATAAATATCAAACACTAATGCACATACATGGTAACAGTAGCAAATTGAAAAATACGAAGGGCGGACAGATACATACTAATGATTGACTTCTTTTGAATTCTAAGCATCAACCTACACTACCCTGGATTGTAGAAAATATAATTTTTTTTCAAACATATTCAGGTTACAATTAATTAATTTTGGCCAAACAGAAATGTGATAGGTGGGATGATTAATAGAGCTCAGAACTCAATTACATAATTAGGAATAGTTATATGCAGTACTTGTGATTCATAAAAACAAACCCCAGATATATATAATATTATTTAGATACATGAATTGATGGTTATATTGTCTATTCTCATCATGAGGGAGAATAGAGGTTTTAAAAATAAGGGTGTTCCCTAAAATGATATATGATTTACAGATCCTTCTATGACTGCTTTGTAGAAAATATATAAACGACTTAAAAAAAATAGTTAATTTAGCTTTTTGTCATTTTATATGGAAAAATAAAATACATCAAATCAGCCTAGAGCGTCTTTATTTACCAAAACACACAGATGGTCTAAAGCTGACTAATATAGGCCTCCACTTTTGTGATATACAAGGGGCTGGATCTCATTATGTTCAGTTTACAATTCAAAGGACTTTGTTTTGTATTTGCTTGCACTCATCTCTCTTGCTAATGCACTGCATTTAAACCCACAAGCTCTCCAAATTCACCTTAAAGGACTACTGTAATGCCCTAACAACTACCCAGGCATACAGAGGTGAGGAGAGAGAGGTGGCATGCTCAAACATGTGAGTTCATGAGCTGCATAGGGCATACCCCAGCAGAGGATATTGGTTTGACAAGAGACAGTACAAACAGAGTTTTTTTTTAAACAACTACATAAATGTAAATTGGTACCCAGGTATCTTATATAACGAGCAAAATCCATAATAGTTACATATCCCTTTAAATGTACTCTGGCACCTGAACAGGGAGATAGATGTATGCTTTACTTTATCTTTTCATACATATTACATAGTAATTGAGGATGAAAAAAGACTTTTAGTCCATAAAGTTCAACCTTTTTACATCTCCTCTGATCTGCAATATGCAGATTTATTGTTAATTGTTAATTGATCCTGAGGAAACAGAAAAAAAAAAATTCCATTGCGACTCCTCCCTGGATCAATACTCCCTCTCTAATTATCCAGGATAACCCTGAATGCACTTTTTATTTGAAAATATATCCAGTCCCTTTTTAAAGTTATCTATTGAATCTGTTGTCACCACCTCCTTTGGTAGAGAATTCCACAGATTAACCACCCTTACTGGGAAAAACACATTTCTTTCTTTAAGGTGAAATCTTTTTACTTTTAAATCTCAAAGGATGTCCTCTTGTCTGTTGAAAGCCTCTTGGCACAACAAGTTCACTTGACAAAGCCTTGTATTGACCCTGGATATATTTAAATAAGGTAATCATATCCCCTTTTAGATGCCTTTTTTCTAGAGAAAATACATTTATTTTGGTAACTCTTTCTTCAAAACTTAGCCCTTTGTCCTTTTTATATAGTGGTGCCCAAAATTGTACTCCATATTCCAAATGAGGGCGTACTAGGGATTTGTACAGTGACATAAATATAATTGCTTCCCTTGCTTCAATACCCTTCTTAATACATGCTTATATTTTATTTGCCTTTGCAGATGCTGCTTGGCATTGAGCACTGTTACTTAGGTGGTTGTCCACAAGTACATCCAAATCCCTTTCAATATCTGATACCCTTAGATTTGCTCAATCAAGAATATAAATTGCATGGCTATTTTTCCTTCCCCGATAATTAGCTTTACATTTATTCATATTAAATCTCATCTGCAATTTAATTGTCCATTCCTCTAATTTATGCAAATCCCTATGGAGGGAAAGTACATAATTATCTGATTTAATTGCCATGCTCAACTTAGTGTCATCAGAAAAAATGGAGACATTACTTTCCAGTCCCACTTCCAAGTCATTAATAAATATGTTAAAAGGAGAGAAGCTAATACTGAACCCTGAGGAACCTCACTTACCACATTAGTTCAATCTCAGTATGTTCCATTTACAACAACTCTTTGCTTCCTGTCTTTTAGCCAGCTCTCAATCTATGAGCAGATATTTACTGCAATGCCTGGATCTCTTACTTTTCTCAATAGTCTCCCATGTGTTACTGTATCAAAAGCCTTGGCAAAATCCAAAAAGACTACATTCACTGAATTGCCTTGATGCAGGTTCCTACTAACTACTTCATAGAAACTAATTAGATTTGTTTGACATAAACTATCCATGAGTTGAATCCTACTTATAATCTTGCTTAAATAGACATATTCTTGTATACTATCCCTTACTAACCCTTCTAAAAGCTTTTCCACTACAGAAGTGAGACTTACAGGTCTATAATTTCCTGAATTTGTTCTTGCTCCCTGATAGGAATCACCTCTCTTTTCTCCAGTCATCTGGTAGAGACCCTATGTTGAGCGAATCTTATAAATATCTTTAAAATAGTTATAATGGTTTGGCTATTACAGAGTCCAGTTTCCTCAGTACCCTTGGATGTATTCCACAAGGACCTGGGGCTTCATTAATATATATATTTTTTTAACCTCTTTTGGATTTCTTCCTGTGTTAACCAATTATTTGGTGAGGGTAGTGAAGCCCCATTAAGTTTGCAGTGACGCAACCACTGGTACCTCCCTTGTGTATACCAAAGAAAATAACCTATTTAGCTCATCTGCATTTTCCTGGTCACTAATTGTCAGACGGCCTGTGTCACATTTTAATGTTCCTATAGCTTCCTTCCTGACCTTCTTCCCATTAATATATAAAAAAAATATTTTAGGGTTACATAGTTACATAGGGCCTCATTCTATTAGCGGCCGTAAAACGGCCGCAAAGCTGCGATTCCTTGCGGCCGTCTTACGGCCCCGTGTAGAGCTACTTTTACCTTGCAATTCAATTATACGGCGCCGCAAGGATATCCCTTTCCGGCCGGCCGCATATCATGCAAACGGCCGGAAGCTTTTTCCCAGCGCCCGTAAAGCTTGTTTTCCGGCCGCAAAGTCCGAAAACTGAAAATGCAAATATAAAATCGAGAATGCACTGTAAAGCTCCGTAAATGCTAGGCATCATAATGGGGGACACGAGGATTAATAGCAACACCCTCTCAAGCTTGCACATCAGCCCAAATCTGATATATTATTTACGGATTACTTTACGTCTCGTAGTTCCGCGGGCTGGTCCTTGTTCAAACCCGTACAAGTTTGGAGATGGAGGGCCGCAAACCAAGCATTGTAATAGCCAATATATATTCAATCCAGCACTGCAAAGCACTGTAAATGATGGGGAACATAGCGGGGGGGCATGAGGATTACTAGCCAAACATTCTCAAGCTTGCACATCGCCAAGTTGTACTTTGATTTTAAAATCCGTACAAGTCCAACGGACTTCACTGACCAAGCCCGTAGCTCTGTATTCAAGCCCGTGCGGGCTGTCCTCCAAGCCCGCAGCTCGTTTTTAAAGGCCGTACGTGCTTGGAGGTTAAAGGTATCCATTTTGTTACGGTTTTTGCAGTCTGCATGGTTTAAGCCTGTAACCCTAAAATGGAGGCCCAAGCATTACAGCCTCCAAATTAACAAGACTTCAAATTAGTTTAATATTCCTCATATGTTTGATTGGTCAGCACACATACAGGTTCCATTGTAGCCTCTAAAACAGCCCCATAATAGAATATGTCACCCCAATATTGGCGCGCACAGCAAATGTGTTTTGACAACATGTAGCTGACATGAGCGGTCCCACATCATTGCGCAGTTCTAATATTTTTTACTGTTGCGCGTCGATGAAAGGGCGCAAGTGATATGACCTAATGCCATAAACCCTTCTAACCCTTGTAGCCGCAGCCTAATCCTAACCCTTACACCCCACCGCCTAATCCTAATCATGAGATCCGCTAGCCTCCTGTCGGGCCTGCTGTTGTTGATGCGTGCATGTGTCGGTGCGCAGATGACAGCGCACATTCGATGCACGCTATATGGTTGATCAACGATAGAATACACATCTCGCTCATCACATCTACATTAGAGAATACAAATAGTGGCCAAATCAGACCGCCACTTGGCATATATCAAGTACCAGGGGAATATTTCATTATATGTGCTTAAGTTCTTCAGTTGTGTCCGACTCTCCGTGACCCTATGGACTGCAGCACATTCAGCTAGGTCTCTGCCTGTGCTGTTCTCCAAAGTTTGAAGGCCAAAGAGATTGGAGTGGGTTGTCAGTTCCTCCTCTAGTGGATTGGGATTTGTCTGATCTCTCTGCTATGACCTGCCCACCTACAGTAGCTCACAGCTGTAGGTTTATAAAAAAAAAAAAAAAAGACAAAACCTAAGAAATAAGGCCTGAAAACATCATAGGGCCTGCAGCATCTCTTCTCAACAGCACTCCTTAGTGACAATGTATTGGTCACACTACTAATTAACAGCCTCATTAAATTGCTAGGTAACAAATTGAATAGGGCTCTATATAAGCACACAGCATCTTTTTGAAAGCAAGTTTTTAGTTAGGGAACTTCTATGCAAAAGCCAGGTCTTCACTAACTAAAAACCTCTGTAAAACCAATATGCTATGTGCTTATATAGAGCCCTATTCAATTGCCCAAATCACATTTGAATGAGGCCCTTTGTGTTCTGTTTAACCTGTGACCAATTGATGGTCACTGAGGAGTGCTGTTGAGAAGGCTAAAACATGTCTGCAGACCCTATGGGCGTCATTCAATTGCGATATGGCCGATTGAAAAGGGCTCTATATAAGCACAGAGCATATATTTATTTACAGACGTTTGTAGTTAGTGAAGACCTTGCTTTTGGAGAGAAGTTTACTAACTACAAACATCTGTAAAAAATATGCTCTGTGCTCAAATTGATCCCTTAGCAATCGGCCACATTGCAATTGAATGAGGCCCTATGTCCTCCTCCGCTTGGGCCCAGGACCCACATCACCTGTGCCCATCCTCCGTCTCCCCTCTGGTGGTGATGGTGGGGGGGGAGGGCGGGGGGGGCGGGCGGTGCCAGGCAGCGGTGGTCTGGGCGGTGGCGGACACATGGGAGGAGAGGAGGGGCCAGGCTGCTCTTGGCTGGGGGATTGGGAGATCCCCGTTGATGCTGGGCTGGGGGATGATGGCCCCAGAGCAAGCCTTTCGAGGATGGGCATAGGCCCAGGGCTTGGTGACCCCGCAAGGTCAATGACCAGCCCATCCTCTGACCCAGAGCCCTCTGATCCTCTTTCCTCCTCTCCCTGTGCTGGAGGATCCTGGTACGGGGCTGATGGCCCTGCCTCCCCGCTATGGTCACAGGACCCAGAGCTCCTCCTGGATGCTGAGCGATAGAGAAGAAAGGTACATGTCATTAGTATGTTGATTAGCGCATTGATGTGTTCATTTCTAATTATCTGACATCTAGCCTTGAATATGGACGATTCTCTGATTAGCTATCTTATACTAGCTGTTATCTATTCTTAGGTTTCTGTTCTGGATGGTTCTCGGCTCACAACTCTATCTGTATTACGGCTGCTGTCTGTAACTGCATAGGCTGAACGGGCACACCAATACATGGACTCTGTATTACAGGGGTGTCCAAACTCTTTCCCGGATTGGAAGATATCCTTTCTGTGCACTGGTGAGTCAATCAGGATGAATGAAGAAGCGATTGACTCACCTGTGCGCAGCAGGGTTATCAAATCCAGCCATGTGTGTGGCCCACCAGGACCGAGTTTGGACACACCTGCTCTATTGCTTGATTACTGTTGTGGTGACCAGGAATGACAGTGATTTGTCAGCTTCATGAATTTAAGGATGCATCCATCTATCCCTTGTTATTTCATGGAGCTGACATGTCATTGTCATGGCCATGTGTAGTGTGTGTGATGCACATGTGGTGGCATGTTGCTGTATGTCATATTCACCTGCCATGGAGGCTGGGTCCTGCTGCTCCACCGGGCCTGATGCTCCAGCTGCGTCGGAGGGTGCAAGCATGGCCCTTGCAATCCCTTCATGGGCAAGGTACTTGACCCTCCGCCCCTCGGCCTCCTGCACCATCTTCTTCCTCACCGCGGCCCTGATGTCGTCAAACCGGTGCTTAATGTACCGCAGACTCCGTCCACGGCCCGCCACACCGTTGACCAGATCCACCACCTGCTGCCAAGCAGTAGCACGGGGCCCAGCCTTTACTTCCCTACCCCCCGAGGTGATGACGGGGCGGGCACGGATGGCCTCCAGGAGGACCCTGTTCTCCTCCCGGCTATAATTGTGGGCCCTGGACCTGCCGCCAGGCTCTTGCTCTTCTGCCTGGGGATGAGGACCCTCTCCACTCTCCCTCCTCCTCCTCCTTCCTCCTCCTACTCTCCTCTCCTCCCTCCTTCCTCTCCTCTCCTCTCTCCCTCCTCCTCCTCTCCTCCCTCCTTCCTCTACTCTCCTCTCTCCCTCCTCCTCCTCTCCTCTCCTCCCTCCTTCCTCTCCTCTCCTCTCTCCCTCCTCCTCCTCTCCTCTCCTCCCTCCTTCCTCTACTCTCCTCCCTTCTCCCTCCTCCTCTCCTCTCCTCTCCTCCCTCCTTCCTCTACTCTTCTCCCTTCTCCCTCCTCTCCTCTCCTCCCTCCTTCTCCTCCTCTCCTCCCTCCTTCTCCTCCTCTCCTCCCTCCTCCTCTCCTCCCTCCTCCTCTCCTCCCTCCTTCCTCCTCCTTCCTCCTCCTCTCCTCCCTCCTCCTCTCCTCCCTCCTCCACTACCTCCTCCTCCACTACCTCCTCCTCCACTACCTCCTCCTCCACTACCTCCCCCTCCTCAACTATTACCTCCTCCTCACTCCTCCCCTCCTCTTCCCCACCTCCACGCCCCGGGACTCCCTGCCACTCCTCCACCCTCTGCTCCTCTCCCTCCATCACCACCTGAAAAGAAAAGAAAGAGAAATAAAGAAATGTTTTAGTGGGGTTGCCTGCTCCACGCTCGTCCCCCATTCTGATCGCCTCTAACACTATTTCTGCTTGGATATCAATGTTGGAACTAACTGCAGTAATCAACCTTAAGTGGACAGAGCCTGTGACAGCAGTGGGAGGGGTGTACAGCACCTCTCACTCTGGACCTGAGAGGCGCTGATGAAACACGCTAGATCAATACTTTCATAAACAATGTGGAAGGGTCAGTTACAATTTGCATATATACAAGGCATGCGGCTATTTACTGTGTGCTTCTATCATGTGTGGGGAGTGGACCATGTCTGAGGCCACTAATATCCTATCTGCATTATATTCTGCACATATTCATGGGCATGGTACCTATCCTGAAGCCATCCTCTGTACCAGAGGTAGTAGGAACTACATGGTCCTGCTGTTCTAGGCTGAAAAAAAGTTCTTGTCAAGCCCCATTGAAGAAGCAGTTTGGAACACCTATGTGTATTGCAAATATGTGTAGAAATCTCACTCAAACTCAATCTACAACTCAATCAATCTCAAAATCAATCTCAAAATCAAACTCAATCTCAAAATCAAACTCAATCTCAAAATCAAACTCAAAATCAAACTCAATCTCAAAATCAAACTCAAAATCAAACTCAAAATCAAACTCAAAATCAAACTCAATCTCAAACTCAATCTCAAACTCAATCTCAAACTCAATCAAACTCAAACTCAAACTCAATCAAACTCAAACTCAAACACACTCAATCTCAAACGCAATCTCAAACTCAATCTCAAACTCAATCTCAAACTCAAACTCAATCAAACTCAAACTCAATCAAACTCAAACTCAATCAAACTCAAACTCAATCACACTCAATCTCAAACTCAATCTCAAACTCAATCTCAAACTCAATCTCAAACTCAATCAAACTCAAACTCAAAATCAAACTCAATCAAACTCAAACTCAAAATCAAACTCAAAATCAAACTCAATCAAACTCAAACTCAGAATCAAACTCAAAATCAAACTCAATCAAACTCAATCAAACTCAAACTCAATCAAACTCAAACTCAATCACACTCAATCTCAAACTCAATCTCAAACTCAAACTCAATCTCAATCAAACTCAAAATCAAAATCAAACGCAATCAAACTCAAACTCAAAATCAAACTCAAAATCAAACTCAATCAAACTCAGAATCAAACTCAAACTCATAATCAATCTCTCTCTCTATATATATATATATATAGAGAGAGAGATAGAGAGAGATTTTGAGAGAGAGAGATCCAGATCTAATATTAAACAGAAAAATATAAATAACTTACCTCCCTCCACAAAACTCCTCTCCCCACAAAAACAAACTCGCCAAACCTATAGGCCAACAGCAAAAAAAACACAATTGTACTTCTCGCCAGTGTATTCAGTAAATATAGAAATTGGCAAAACATACAAATAAAAGACAGCTTGATAGGATGAAAAGCATGTACAATGCAACTTACCTCCCTCCAAACTCCTATGGGCCGGATCCAAACTCCCACACAACCAAAAATACTCAAAACACCTATAAAGAAGCAAAAAACACAATTGTACCTCTCACCAGTGTATTCAGTAAATATAGAAATTGGCAAAACATACAAATAAAAGACAGCTTGATAGGATGAAAAGCATGTACAATGCAACTTACCTCCCTCCAAACTCCTATGGGCCGGATATAAACTCCCAAACTCTCCAAACTACCTCCAAACACCTATAAACAAGCCAAAAACACAATTGTACTTCTTTACATCGGCATCCGTAAATGTAGTAACGGATTCCCGTAAAAAGAACTTAAACCGCAACTTGATAATAAAGCAACTTACCTACTCTCAACCACCTAGCTCCTGGAACCGCGTGCTACTTCGTCCGAAATCACAACACAGTCGAGGCGTGGGTGCGTGTCATTCCTATTTATTCACTCCCACTGTCAATCAAATGCTCTATCCCGTAAGTGATTGGCTGTGCGACCTGTGGCGCGATGCGTGATTCCGCTATTGGATGGTTCGTGCCGGGCGCGGCTAGTCCGTCCCCCTTCCAGCTTGCGTGCGCGCCTAAACGTCACGGCCTTCCTACATTCTGAAGGCCGCGATTCACGCCTGGCTAGATTTAATTTATGGCCGCATCCGTTGAAGTCCACACGATGCACTTACGGCATTGTAATGAAACAGGGCTGAAAGGGCCCTAAAAGTGTAAAGGAAGCAATAAAAGGCATTCGAATTACTGTAAAAACAATCCACAATGATCAAATATGTTAATAAAAGAGATTTTTTTGGTGTCATGTACATCCTCAAAATGGCGGCCAAATTAACCCTTTAGCACTCAGAAAGGATAGAATGTGTCCCCTAAACATATCAACATTATCTGATTTACATCTCTTTTATCACATCTAGATTTTTGAACACAAATATTGTATATATTTCCACGCCACATTACATAGATCATGGAGCATGGGCCCAAATTCAAATGTGGGCCAGAATATTAGGGGTTACTAATTAAAATGGCTCAACAAATCCATAATCAGGGAACTTCATAACATGATGAAGCTTAGATACACCAGTGAGCTTTTCCATTTGTGAAATCAACCCGGATAATCACAGCTGGGGTAATTAGCAAGCTATATAACCACACCATCATCCATGAATTAGCAAGTCTGAACCATCATGGATAGCAGCAACCTGAGTACAGCGTATAGGTATGTGAGGAGAGTGCAGCGTCGTAGGAATGGATATTTGTTTCGAATGTTGCAGAGTGGAAACCGGGATGTCAGGCGTGCGACTGTGGAGTGGCTGAGGCGTGACAGAGAGGGGCGGCTGGGAGTGAATGTGGGTGAGCGTGCTGATGCAATCCATGGTGGTCCGGAACCAAGCCAGGCAAGTGGCTCATCACAGGATATGCCTAGGGTCATGGTGGGGGGTCAGTTAGGGGAGAGCTCCAGTGGCACAGGGACAGGGGGATATGAGGGCACCTGCAGACAGGGAGGAGGACCTTGATGTGGGTGATCAGCTGATGGGGGTGCCAGATGAGAGACCCCTAGAGGGTGTGGCACATGAAGTGGGGGCTCCTGCACAGCCAGACCCACAGGGGGGTGAGCAGGCCCAGGAGCCTGCCAGGAGGCTTCGTGCACCCAGGGTGTACAGGGAGAGAGTCACATTAGAGGGGTTAACTGATGTGGAAGTGTATGAGCGTTTTAGGCTAACCCGTGCCAGCCTGGAGGAGCTCTATGCGGTCCTGAGGGAGGACATGGAGCCTTCCTCATGGACCAATAGAGCCATCCCAGGCATGACACGGATGTTAGCCGCCATACACATCCTATCATCTGGTAGTTTTCAGAACACTGCTAGCATAGTAGGAGGAATGTCTCAAGCAAGCCTTTCAAGGTGCCTGAGCACATTCCTCCATGCTATCGTTCCGAAAGCTGCCAGATACATCAGTTTTCCCCACACTGGGGAAGAGATCTTGAAGGTGAAAGCAGATTTCTTTCGAATGGGAGGTATCCCCAATGTGCTCGGTGCTATAGATTGTACACATGTAGCATTGACACCTCCTAGAGAGCAAGAAGCCATGTTCCGAAATCCCAAACACTATCATTCCATCAATGTACAGGCTGTTTGTGATGCAGACATGCGCATACAAAATGTGGTTTCCGGCCTCCCGGGAAGTACTCGAGATGCCCATATCCTGCGTCAGTCATCCACCCATCGTTATTTTGAGTCTGGAGAAGCTCCACCTGGGTGGCTACTGGGTGAGTACCCATAAAGGATCCCCTAAAATATACATAATGTTCCACTGTAATGTTATTCCATTGTTGCGCCATAAAGAAGGTGTGCCGACTGAGCCATTGCATCGTAGCTTGTTGCTGTGCCTAACCCGATGTGACGTGGTCATAGGAGTATCAAGTTCCAAGCCAGAGATCCCTAAACTAACGTCACATTAATCATTGCGTATATTTACAGATGCTTTAACGAGCAGCACAAACTCCCATTCATATCTACATCTCCCATTTTTGTTTCCTTCAGGTGATGCAGGATATAGGTGTTTGCCGTGGTTGTTGACCCCTGTGAACAATCCACGCACAGAGGGGGAGGAGAGGTACAATGCAGCCCATGCCAGAACCCGGAATGTAATAGAGCGCACCTTTGGACTCTTGAAGATGCGCTTCAGATGTTTACATTCCACTGGCGGGGCGCTACAGTATACACCAGGGAAGGTTTGTCACATCATCATGGCCTGCTGTATTCTGCACAATATAGCAGTACAGGCAAACTGTCTGGGGAACATTGATGATGCTCCGCTTGAACCGGCAGAGCGTCCAGTACCTCCCGATGGTGGGGATAACGTTCTGGGGTCACAACTACGTGCCCACGTCATTCGTGAGTACTTCCCATGTAAGTCTGAAACTAATTACAACCAACTCAAATGTACATGGCTTATGGTTACTAATACATCTCTTTTCTCCTTCCCCATTGTCTTCCAGAATATCCAACAGTCCACAGTAGAGGATAGCTTTGTGATGTAACATATGTCTCGTGACGCATTCTTCATACTGGATCAAATACAGCCTGCTCTGATATCCGTTACTGGTAAGTATGCGCACATTCCCATACACCTCATATATATTGATATCTGCCAACCTCAAGAAGCTAAGCTAAATGGATGGTCTGATGTATTCCACAATGTCAATGTATATAGGCCTCACAATCGTATTTGAAAACATCTGCCCAGAACAGTAATGTTCACATTGTCTGATCATGCTATTCCACATCCCATGGAGGTCAATGCAATTCCTAGCAATCTGGATATATGAACATAACAGCATACTGTAAACCATAAGAAATGTACCTCATGTGATGCAAAGAGGGGATGTCCCCTGTTCTTTGTCAGCGAATGCTGGTAAAAGCATTCTCAGTCAGATAACAGGAATAGTCTCAAGGATGTGTTAACTAGGAATCATTGTGCAATATATCATATGGATTGTGTGACTCATCTCATCATATTGCCATTACAGAACTGTTGCCGTGTGTCAACACATTGTTTACCCACACAGACATGGGAAACAACCTTGCCAGCAACAGAACATCAGCTACATCAATGGCGTCTACATTGTAAGTGAGTATTTGCGGGAAACATGTGCATGTATGCATGAGAGGAAATGACTAATAACTCCATTAATGTAGGCCTAACTTTCTTTTTCCCCAAGACATCCCCTATGTATTGCTGAAGCGGTCCGAAATGTTTATCGGACCATGCAGACGTGTCCTGGGGGAATACTCCACTTGATCTATACAAGGTAGAGAACCACATGTAGATGTCCGAACATGTATCAATGTGTGATAGTTGTGATCTTCCCTTTCTATTACAGGATGCACTGGTGTCTCTCTCTCTCTCTCTCTCTCTCTCTCTCTCCACCCCTGTTTACCCTTAATTTATTGAGTCACACAAGTCTTCTGCTAACTATCCCAATTAACCCTTTCCACTATGTTTTCTCTTGTCTTCTTCCTCACATCCCCTGCCTTTTCCTCAGACTCTTCTTTACTTCTCCCCATTTTGTCTGCATCATTTTCATTTCAACTCTCATGCCCACCTCTCTCCTTTTATTCGCCCATCACCTAATCCTTCTTAAGCTGTGGTTAAACTATGTGTCTCCTGACTGTCCCATCTGCAGATTACATTATCTGTCCACATGGGGCAGATACCTTATTACAAAATAGTGCATCGCACTTTACATCTGATCCCTTTCCTCTCCGACTAATGCATATCTTTCTACTTGACACAACCTCCTTCCCATGTATCTCTCACTTACTTATTAACCTTGCTATTCCTTATCTACTCTTCCCCATGTCCATTACCTTTAACTTGGAAGTGGTGATTTTCTAATCTTGTGTGGGCCTTTGTGAACAAATCATTTATCAACAGACTTTACGCTCCAAACAGGGCCCTCCATTTTCTTGCGTTGTCAATATTACATACTGTATATGTCCGGGTTCTTCTCTCCTGTACAGCCTTACGGAATATGTTTGCACAATACAAATAAATGAGAATTCGACTAATCATAATATTCCCACATCAGGACAAATTAGTCTGGGCCATCATTATCATCGTACAGATGGTTAGCTTGTACGAGATCCCAATGCCTAACATGTGTGCCGACATACCTACATCTGTTGGTGGCTGCTCATATGGCATATGTAAGGTTTCCACTAATATATTATTTGTGTGTTTGTATTCCAGATCCCGGTCAGAACAAGGCATGACGATAAACATCCTGACATTCCGTGGCCATGTCAATGTCCTCATGTATGTGCATGTGTCCGTTTCATTGCTTTGTTGGATCCAGTTTGATATCTGATGACCTTGACTGAATAGCCGATATGTGTCACGAGACAATTTCAATATACAATGCAGATGTGATGTGACATCTGTCAGCTGATGTTCCTGGTATATCCACAGCATGTTTATGCTCATATAGTCTATCTCGATTCATAGGTACCTATTGGTTTAGACATTCTATCCTCTCCTCTACTTGGACTGTTGTGAAGCCTGCAGCACCAACCCTTCAAGATCTTTTCTTCAGTGCTGATGTGACCCTCCCTGTGCATATGGGGAAGAGTAAATCCAGGCTTGGGACTTAACAGTTAAGGAGGTTACGTTAATCTTCAGTTATGCATATTCAACAACAGTGAGTATAGATGCTCAATCAGAGAACAAACTATCACTGATATTGCCTGGTTTGTTGTGAGTTCTCTGCAATAAGTAACATCTGACTGATATGGTCCTGGTCAGGTCACCATCTTTTTGACCAAGGTTATCTATGTGCTGCTTATTGTTGCGTGAGAACTGACGTTATGGGCTCATAGCATTCACTGATTAAGCACTTATACTTCTGATGTGGCATCAGAGTGTCCGTTTAAAACCCAAGCATACATTTTGCTCTCCCCATATGTATATCACCTTATTCTGGATTATTATGGTGTTTCCTTATTGACTGTTATATATATGTCGGAACAATAATGAGATCTATTATATTGCCTAATGTTGGTTGATACACTGTACATCCCCTGATCATCCATATCAATGTAATTTTCCATGCCTGCATTCTGCTCTCATATCCCTATTTCCCTGTGTTACTTGGATTTTGTATCCTACCCCCCTTCACCATGATCCTTTGCATACCTGTGTTGATTAGTCAACCTGTGGCTTTGTGGCAAGCTTGCCTTGTTAATTTCGGGAAATATTAAATATGATTTATCTGCAATGTTGTTTGTGTCTGCCTCGTCAATGTTGATACCATAGCATTTCCGGAACATCAATAAAAGGACCTTCAGACTCCACATCTGTGCTCTGCACCATCAGTTAGGGGTGTCAATAGAATTCTCACAGTGTGTTTGCATTACTGATTTCAAACATAAGGGAAGGTTGGTATTAACAATCTATATGACGCAGAAACAGACAAATGAGACAGGTTTCTGTAAGTGGCTCACATCCTAATAGTGAACATACAGGGCCTCATTCAATTGCGATTTTGCCAATTGAATGGGGCTCAAAATAAGCACAGAACATATATTGTGTCAAACAGATTTTAGTTAGTGAAAACCTTGATTTGGGAGAGATGTTTACTAACTCAACCATTTTTCAGAGAATATATGTTATGTGCTTATTTCAAGCCCTATTCAATTGGCCAAATTGCAATTAAATGAGGGCCACAGTATCTAACATAAGTGAGTACACCCGTCACATTGTTGTTAACATTTTAGTATATCTTTTCATGTGACAACACTGAAGAAATGACACTCTGCTACAATGTAAAGTAATTTTTCGGACCCATCAATAACTCAATACCCAGCCATTAATGTCTAAACCATTGTCACCAAAAGTGAGTACACCCTTAATTTGAAATGTCAAAATTGACATGAAATGTCAATTATGTGTGGCCACCATTATTTGCCAGAACTGCATTAACCCTCATGGCCAGGGAGTTCACCCGAGCTTCCCAGGTTGCCACTGGAGTCCTCTTCCACTCCTTAATGATACATCAGAGCTGGTTGATGCTAGAGACCTTGCACTCCCCCACCGTCAGTTTGAGGATGCCCCACAGATGCTCAAGGCAGTGTCATCTTGGCGGTGTGTTTAGGGTCGTTATGTTATGTTGCCCTGCAGCCCAGTCTCCCAAGGGAGGGGATCATGTTCTGCTTCAGTATGTCACAGTACATGTTTTCATTCATGGTTCCCTCAATGGACTTTTTGAAGGTCAAAAGTTGATGAACTGGCCAAGTAGGTCACCCGACCTAAACCCTATTGAGCATCTGTGGGGTACTCCTCAAATGGAAGGTGTGGAGTGTAACGGAATCCATCACTGTTTTACCCTGTTTTATGGTTATGGTTAAAATATGATCATACTGTTATACTGTATGTATGTTGGTTTCTGCTTGGCAAAATCTCAGCCCAGACTATTGCAGACCTTGGCATAATAGATAATCCTAGTACAGAGACTCATCATAGGATAAGGAAGTCTATTGTATAAAGTGTTTTCATTATCAGACATAACAAAGAAGGATGATCTAAGCAATGTCTGATTGTATCATAGTAGCCAGGTAGTCTCCGGGAGGTGTGACCCACCTGTTGTCCCTCAATGTGTATTGTGTGGCCAACTATGGGGGATGTGTGTATTGCCTGTGGGAAGAGATGTGTATATATATATTTCTGGGCAACAAAATCAAGTCAGTATTTATTTGACTCCCAATTGAGTGTGGGCAAATATTGGAGGTTGGGAATGGTGAGACTGTAGTGCTTCTTGGATATTGTACCATATACCAGCGGAGATATTGGACTGCGTGTTCCAACTCCGTTACAGGGAGTGCAAGGTCTCTAACATCCACCAGCTCCATGATATCATCATGAAGGAGTGGAAGAGGACTCCAGTGGCAACCTGTGAAACTCTGGGGAACTCCATCCCCATGAGGGTTAAGTCAGTGCAGGAAAATAATGGTGGCCACACAAAATAATCGCCAATTTCACTTAGGGGTGGACTCACTTTTGATATTTCCCCTGAATTAATCTATCCATGTGTCATGAACATGAATATCATGCATCACCGTTACTGTAATCAAACTCATGAATATTACCTCCACCCTCAGCTGCACTAGTGGCTGTTACCCCAACCCTACATTAACACAGGGCTGGTATATTGAAGGAAGATGTATGTACTAATCCAATAACGTTGGTGTGTAGCATTCATGTGGTGTTTACCAATCATGGTACAGTACAAACGAAAACAAACAATGATAATGTGAGCAATACATAATGTTTAATCTTATGTTGCTTTCCCAAATATTTACAAAAAAAAAAAAAAACGGGAGGCAGAAATCCATGAACATCAATAAAATGGAACCTAAAGAGATAAGAACAAGACATCAATTAGAACAATATACGCATTGACTGCAACACCTCAACGTCAATAGATCTGGGACATCAATTGCTTCTATATGCAACATGAACATGTTCTCACCTATTTCCGCTTCCGCTTGTGTGTTTCCTGGCTCTCCTGGCCTTTGGAAGATGGTCCTCTAGGCCGGCCCCGACCTCTTCGGGTGTTTTGAGGCTCTTCCGGCCTGGATGCTGGGGACAGGGTGTGGGATGTTGACGGAGGCTAGTTTGAAGGGGTAGCCCGGTCTTGGTGCTGGCCTTCTCGGCCCATTTCAGGCCTTCGGGCGTACTCCTCCATTAGGAGATTATGACGCCTCGCCTCCTGGAACATCCGTTCGTTTTGACGGGTAATTTCCTCAAATACACAGTCATTATGGCGTCTCTGGTCCTCCAGCTTCCTGTCTTCGTGGCGTCTCATCTCCAGCATGAACTGGTGTTTTTGCTCACGCTCATGCTGGAGATGAGCCAGGAAATCATGGTACTGGGCCGCTGCCAGCGCAGGACTAACTGGCAGCGACCCAGACCACTGTGTCCTCTGAGTGGAGGCAATGCTAACTGGTGTCTCCTGCCTCACCGGAGTCGCCTGCTGGTCCTGTGGGGCCTGTGGGGCCGGAGTGGATGGCTGGGCCTGCTGGTCCTGCGGGGCCTGTGGGGCCGGAGTGGATGGCTGGGCCTGCTGGTCCTGCGGGGCCTGTGGGGCCGGAGTGGATGGCTGGGCCTGCTGGTCCTGCGGGGCCTGTGGGGCCAGAGTGGCTGTATGGGCCTGCTGGTCCTGCTGGTCCTGCGGGGCCTGTGGGGCCTGTGGGGCCGGAGTGGCCAGAGGGGCCTGCTGGTCCTGCTGGTCCTGCGGGGCCTGTGGGGCCTGTGGGGCCTGTGGGGCCGGAGTGGCCAGAGTGGCCTGCTGGTGCTGGGGGGGCCACATGCCCTGCCGGGGGCCCATGCTCCAGGGCACCATTGATGCTGGATCCATACCTTGAGCCCAACTGGGATGGGACCACATTGGGTGACCGCACATTTGTCCAGCCCACATTGGCTGGGAGCCAGGCGGTGCCATTATCCTGGCTGGAGGCAATTGATGGCACCTCGTGGATGGCCCAGGTGGGCTTTGGTACGATGGGCCTGCTGCAGGGGATGTGGCTGCAGGTGGTCCTGCATCTTCACATGTTGCAGGTCCCTGAGGAGGCAGGGGACGCCTGGATGGTACTGAAATGAGACAAGATTTTGATTTGAGTATTGTTGTTTCCATATCTCTGAGATCAGAGTGACTTGTAATTGGCTGTGAATGTTTGACGCTAATCAAAATTGATCTGCATCATTAGTATTGTGGATCCTGGCTGGGATCTTTCCTGTTATGTGACAGCGACTGCTGGCAGCAGCAGTTGGACCAAGGGGCTGATAGATGGCGCTGCCGCTGTTATATACATCATTTTCAGCTTACACAGAAGCCCAAAAGCACTAGCGCTCACACTTATCCGAACCCCTTACCTTAACAACACCATAACCCACTAAATATGCATGATTATATAATCTCCAGGAAAATGCTGGGACATGTAGAGGCTGCTCACTGCTGATACCAGCAGTCATGGTCAGATAACAGGAAAGGGCCCATGGCTCATATGACTATATGTAATGCTGGTGCGGTATGCCAACTGCAGTTAATTAGGACACGTGTTCATCTGAATCTGTTGGCCAGTGTGTGAGACAGACCAATCTGTGACCAATCCTCAGCAATGTGAGTTAACATGTTAATGTAACATGGTCCAGATTATGCTGTTACACAACACAAACGTGCAGTCCATCAGAGTCTGTATCCGCATATGCTGCAGTGTGCACATCCATACATGTACTCTCATGGGGATGTACCAGCTAGACCGGACCTATCCTGTTGTATGTGCGCATATGTGCGCATCTCTGGAAGTGCACCGCCACCGACTCTAGCTACGCCAGCCCAGCAGGCCGGGTAAGTGGTTATGGGTTTCGGGTTCTGGCTACAGTTAGGGGGTATGGGTTAGAGTTAGAAAGTGGTGTTTAGGGGGTTAGGGTTAGAGGGTTAGGGGCTTTGGGTGTACCAACTATTTTTGACGGCTACATGGGGACGCAAGCGCAGCCGCATCCCTAGAGTCGGCGGCGGCACTCTTCCAGCAAATACTGAAATGCCCACATAAAACAGGATACATCCGCTATACCTATAATAAAAATGTACATGAATTCTAAGCAGTAGGAGGGTTAAGCCAAACAGCTATGGATGGGCCAGTTTAACATGGAGTAGAGTGTGACAGGGGAACTCATGACAATAAAAAAACAATTGCAATAGAGTTGTCATGTATGCTTTATATGCACTGGGAACCAACAGCAAACATAACAGTAACATCAATAGATTTGCAAAACGGTATCATAATCAGTTGTGGGAGGAGGTATTGGACATATATTTCATTGCTAACAATTCTGACAAGTATATTTCTTTACACTGGATTTACATGATGTTTGCAGCCTCATATATCTGTAGTCACAACCAGTTATCTTACAGTGCAATTCAACGTCAGTTATCTATCTGTGTGGGGTACATGTGCGTACATATGAGGGTGTTAAGGTGTACATGGTACTCACATTGCAGGGTTTCAGGCCGACCGGAGTCCACCAGGCCAGGGAGGCCCACGACTGACGCTGGCCGGATCATGACGCGGACTGTGGCCTCCCAACCGGGGTATGTGAACGTTTGTGGCGGCCCACCACCGGTTCCACGTGCTGCTTTGGCCTCATCAGCCATCTTCGTTTTTACAGCAATACGGCAGTCTTGAAACCGGTGCTGGACAGACTGCCAGGGACGATTTGCATACCCCAGCGAGGAGACCTCAGCCGCGATCTCCTTCCAGGCATCTGTCCTCTGCCTGGGCCTCACTTCACTCCCACCGGTTAGGATGGAGTGTCGGACTTGCACTCCTCTAACCAGTGTTTCGATCTCCTGGCTGGTAAAGTTTGCTGCCCTTTTGCGTGCAGCAGCAGCTTGCTGGCCAGCCTGTGGCTGGGGGCCCTGCTCTCCCTGACCTCTCCCTTCGCTGCCTTCTCCCTCCATCTCTCCTCCTCTCTCTCTCTTGCTCTCACAAAACCTCCAACTCCAAGACCTGTGTGTCCACTTGCACAGCATACAACACAGTCACAGATTACCGAATTTCACTCCCTTTTAAACTATTTGTGCCCTTGATTGTCATCTTCCTATTGGTTAATTGATTTCAGGTTTGATTTTAGGATTACGGGCTTGAGACTTGGCCGTAGCTTCTTAGTGAAGCACGTACGGGTTTGGCGGATGATTGCCCTCCAAGCCCGTAGCTCGTTATTCAAACCCGTGCGGGCTTGCATGAAAGATGAAGTTAAATATCTTTATTTGCGCATTTGAGAGTAGGGGAATGTTGAGCTATTAATTCTGAAACCAAACATCACTTTCACTTTTAATAAAAGTACAGGATGGCTTTTCTATGCTGCGACTTGTAAGTTAGCCCTTTACGACCCGTAGGTCTATTTTACCCATTTACGGACTTGACGGAGGCTAATCCCGCAGCCTTTGCGGGTCTGAGGTGCTCCAAGCCCTCGGGACTTTGTCCACGGATATTTGACAAGAATTTGAAAATACAAAAATTACGGATTTGAGTATAGGGGAATGTTGTGCTATTTTTGCTAACACCTACAATCACTTTATTGTCTCATCAGAGTGCAGGATGGCTTTATTTAAGCTTTATTATGTGCTTAATTGGTGCTAGCGGGACCTGTTTGCTGCAAGTAAGCTGCGGCTCGCTTTTAGCCTTGCAGAGAGGTTTCCCGTAGCAATTGAATAGCAACCGGGGCTTTCTTGCGGCCGAAACTCTTGTGGCCGTTTTAGATCAAAGGCTTTCCTCTGGCGCGAGCGGCCGCAAAGGATAGCAAGGCACCGGCCGCAAGCCTGCCGGAGCCCCTGGCCGTAAGGGAATAGAATAGCCGAATAGCTTGCGGCCGGTCCTTGCGGCCCCGCAACGGCTGCGGCCGCTAATAGAATGAGGCCCCTAGTGTTTAAGGTTGAAAAAAGACTTTCACTCCATCAAGTTCAACCTTTTAAGATCTCCTCTGATCTGCAATATACAGATTAACTACTAATTAATTAGTTGTATTAAAAAAAACGATTCCCTCCTGATCCCAGACACCGGCGACCGGACTTCTCCCTGGATCAATACTGCCTCTCTAATTAGCCATGATAACCCTGAATTCCCTTTTTAATTAGAAATAAATCCAGTCCCCTTTTAAAGTTATCTATCGAATCCGCTGTCACCACCTGCTCTGGTAGAGAATTCCACAGATTAACCACCCTTACTGTGAAGAATCCTAGCCTCAAGGGATGTCCTCTTGTCAGTTGAAAACCTCTTGGCACAAAAAGCTCCCTTGACAAATCTTTATACTGACCCTGGATGTATTTATATAAGGTAATCATATCTCCTCTTAAATGCCTTTTTTCTAGAGAAAATACGTTTAATTTGGTTAGTCTTTCTTCATAACTTAGCCCCTCCATTCCCCTTATTAGTTTTGTTGCCCTCCTCTGTACCTTTTCCAGCTCTAAAATGTCCTTTTTATGAAGTGGTGCCCAAAATTGTACTCCATATTCCAAATGAGGGCGTACTAGAGATTTGTATAGTGGCAGAATAATATTTGCTTCCCTGGATTCTATACCCTTCTTAATACATGCTAATATTTTATTTGCCTTTGCAGCTGCTGCTTGGCTTTGAGCACTGTTACCTAGGTGGTTGTCCACAATCACTCCCAAATCCCTTTCAATATCTGATACACCTAGATTTGCTCCATTAAGACTATAAATTGCATGGCTATTTTTCCTTCCCAGATGCATAACCTTACTTTTATTAGTATTAAATCTCATCTGCCATTTAGATGCCCATTTCTCAATTTTATGTAAATCCCTTTGGAGGGAAAGCACATCACTATCTGATTTAATTACCTTGCACAACTTCGTGTCATCAGCAAAATGGAGACACCACACTCCAATCCTACCTCTAAATCATTAATAAATATGTTAAAAAGGAGAGGACCTAATACTGAACCCTTCTTGATTGAATGAACTCAATATATTTAAGTGCTTAGTAAAATGTACATTGTTTTCTAAATTCTTCTAACCTCTTCTTGTTTTTTATCTTATTATTAATTAATATTTCCCAAACACATGTACATAAATCAGCTGCAAGGCAGATATATAAGTGCATGTTAAAACTTGTTCTTACTTTTATTGCTTTTTTTTTTTTTTAAATATTGACTTATTATTATTTAATTAAAATATTATTATACGTTAATTAAACAATAACTGTTATCCATTTTAGCAACATTTAATGTAGCCTTTTTTGTTACCTAACTCCATAATTAAATGATATACCTGTTAAGGTGATCTTTATGGTATTCAAAGGCGGCAAACGTCACTCTCTGTGTTGAGTCAGCTGCAGATCCGATGAAACTGTGAAATAAGATTGAAATCCTTTTAATATTTTGCTTCATCCCTATCAGTCAATCACCAGCAACACACATATATTGGCATAGATGCAAAACATAAAATCCAATTTCTCAATGTTTTGTTAAATCAATACATTTTTTAGAGTGATTACTAATTATTAATAATATATTAATATACATTAATTAAACAATAAGTGTTATCAATTCAAATTTTAAAAAAATCCCTTTTTTTTGCTGTATGAATATAATTTAATTCTATACCTGTCAAGATTATCCTTATGCTGTTGAATGCTTACAAACGTCGCTCTCTGTGTTCAGTCAGCTGCAGGTAAGCTGAAACTGTCCATGAAGATAAAAATAATTTGTAATATGTTGCTTCATCCCTATCAGTCAATCAGCAGCAACACAGATATATTAGCATAGATTGAAAACATAAAAGCAATACTCATCAATGTATTGTTAAAGAAAAAAAATGTATTGGACCTGATTACTTATTATTAATTAATAATATACTAATATAGAAAGAGAGGACCTAGAATTCCCTGTATAAGGAAACCTAGTAAATACTATAGCGCCTAAAAGTATGGAGATGACAAACCGTAACGTAAAGCCAATACCTAAGCAAGGTTAAACATGTATGAGGATATATATGAAAGGAAATATATACTGAGATGTAAGGAGAATAATATATATAAATATATATGTATATAAAAAACACATATATATATAGATATATATAGAAAAATATATATTCGCACACAAAAAAATACTAATATACATTAACTAATCAATAACTGTCATCAATTCCAACTAAGAAGACTTAAATCCTTTCCCCCCCCCCAAGAACATAATTTAATGATATACCTGTAAAGGTGCTGTTTATGTTGTTAAAAAGGCTGCAAACGTCACTCTCTGTGTTGATTCAGCTGCAGCGTTACTGAAAGTGTAAAAAAAAATGGAAATCCTTTGTAATATTTGAATTAATCCCTATTAGTCAATCCACATCTTCACAAATATGTCAGTGCATCTTAAAATATACATTTTTTGTACCTCTTTTTAATCTTAGTCTTTACACATTAATGCATTAATGTACATTAATAATAAATTAATCACTGACTAAATATAATCTAAAGATGTAAGCATTAATATATTCCTTAACTAAAGGCATTGTATTATTTTTTTTTGGCTTATAATGATTACTAATAATTAATTAATTAAATATTGTACATTAATCATTAATGAATCAAAGTGTAAATGTCTTTGCAATTTTTTGGAATTAATCATGTATTAATAAACGTTAACCTTTTTTTTCTTAATGATTACTAATTACTAAGGCCCTCATTCTATTATCGGCCGTAAATCGTCCGCAAAGCTGCGATTCCTTGCGGGGCTCCCGTTACCTTGCAATTCAAATAGACGGCGCTGCAAGGATATCCCCTTACGGCCGGCCGCATATCTTGCAACCGGCCGTAAGCTCTGAAAACTTTAAAAGCAAAAATAAATTCAAGACGGCACTGTAAAGCTCTGTAAATGCTAGGGATCATAATGGGGGACATGAGGATTAATAGCAACCCCCTCTCAAGCTTGCACATCAGCCCAAATCCGAGATTTAATTAACTGTTTATTTTCCGGCCTCAGCGTGGGCGGGTCTGAGGTGCTCCAAGCCCTCTGGACTTTTTACATGGATATGTGACATAAATTAAAAACAAAATTATTTACGGATTTGAGTGTAGGGGAATGTTGTGCTATGAATGCTAACACCTACAATCACTTTATAGTCTCATCAGAGTGCAGGATGGCTTTATTATGGCTTTATTATGTGCTTATTTGTGTGCCTGCAGGATCTTTTTGCTGCAAATAAGCTGCGGCTCGGTTTTAGCCTTGCAGAGAGGGTTCCTGGAGCAATTGAATAGCAACCATGATTTTCTTGCGTCCGAAACTCTTGCGGCCGTTTAAGATCAAAGGCTTTCCTCCGGCGCTTGCCGGAAGGGAATAGAATAGGAAAATATCTTGCGGCCGGTCCTTGCGGCCCCGCATCTCCCACGGCCGATAATAGAATGAGGCCCTATTTAAATAATTATTATTTTTTTTATATTTA
Organism: Discoglossus pictus; assembly: GCA_027410445.1. NCBI lineage: Eukaryota > Metazoa > Chordata > Amphibia > Anura > Alytidae > Discoglossus > Discoglossus pictus. Next base: position 186,608,803 of record CM050164.1, read on the forward strand.
TTTTACTTCAGTTTCTACAAATAACAAACAGATATTACAAAATTATACAAAACACAAATATACAAATACAAGATATATTACAGTCATACAATAACTAAAAAAGGGTTATATCTAATGAGTTTAAATAATGTAAATATTTATCCCACATCAGCCAACTGTTAAACCTAGATAAAACAATGTCCATGTAATATAGATTCCTTTCTTATTCTCTGTTCTTTTTAAGAATTGTTAATACTTCATTCAGTGATGGAATAAGTTCTGATTTCCAGCGTTTGGCAATAAGCCATTTGACTACTGAGACTACCTGTATAATTAAAGCTTGTTCTTCCATCTTAAGCCTATTGTCCATGATGTGAAGAATAACCATTTCACATGACAGCTTAATGATTTTACCGCAAATTTTTGAAATATATTTAAAAGTCAAACTCCAAAGTTTCTTAATGGGGTCACAGTCCCACCAAAGATGTTTGTGCGTCCCCTGCTGATTACAAAGCCTCCAACAAAGCCCCCTATTAGGATTATTGTTAATAATTGCTATTTTTACTGGGACAAAGTGCCACCTCTGAATCACTTTAAAATTGACTTATCTATATGCTTGATATTTAATCATTTTCGGTGAGAACGCAAACGCTCTAGACCAATTTACCAGGTCAATTAAGTTATCACATTCTTTTTCCCATTCTCTTAATATTTCATAGCATTTGGAAATGATATGTTTCCTGTCATTATAAAGTACTAACTTTTTCGAAATTGGTTAAGGATCTGTTTGAGGTAATTAAATATTTTGATTTTAAAATAGCTTTTTTAACTCTCTCATATTCCAACCATTTAGACGATGGAAAACTAAAATCAGCACATAACTTGGAAAAATACTTAATTTCACCTTTATCGAACAGATCTCCCAATGTCTGTATATTCCAATTACCCCAATTACGAAGACAGGCCAAGTTAAGAACATTACGTAGACCTAACAATGACATTTCCGAATACGGAATTGTCGAAAGGTTTAGTTTTTTGTTCAATTTAAACCAAAATTTAAACCCTGTTTTAATTATAATTGATGTAATATTATTATTGGAAAATGTATCATTCCAAAGCCAATCCCTTAATTATAAGCCCTTAGCTAAACATTGTTCTATAGTTATCCACCTATTTTGTTTTGTTTTAGGGGACCAGTGTATAAAATGAGATAGCACTGCAGCCATAAAATATTCTTCAACACAAGGGGACGCAATGCCTCCTTTTATAAAGCTCTTTCTAACAATCCTTGAATTAATTCTAGATTTTTTCCCATTATATATAAATGAATCGATCAAGGTTTGGTATTTTTTAATTATAGTTTCAGGAACAGATAAAGGCAAACATCCAAATAAATAATTTATTTGCGGTAATATAGACATCTTTATGGCTGCTGTTCTACCGAACCTGGACAATCTATTTGATTTCCAATTTATTCGTTGGTTTTTAATTTTGTCATATAATTTCGAAAAATTAATTTGAATTAGATTTTCTATTTTTTCAGAAAATTCTATTCCCAAGTAATTGATTTTATTTAACTCCCAATCAATTTCCCAAATGTTTTTCACAGAAGTTATTTCATCTTCGTCTATATTTATCGTTAATACCTCCGTCTTTGACCAATTTATTTTGTAGTAGGAAATTAAACCAAATGTATTTATTAAATCCTGAATCTGTAGTAAAGACTTTCTAGGTTCGGCTATAGTTAATATCATATCATCAGCATAAAGAATGATTTTATGCTCAGAATCACCAATTCTAATTCCATGAATTTTCTTATTCATTGTAATTGCTTCTGCCAAAGGTTCCATCATCAAGACAAAAATTTAAGGAGATAATGGACAACCCTGACGGGTCCCATTGGTAATAGAGAAAATGTTTGCTTTTCAGCCATTTCCTACAACACAGGCAGTGGGGTTTGAATATAAAGCCCCTATAGATTTCCCTCCAAAATCTTCAAAACCGAATTTTAGTAATACTTGATTCATAAAATCCCAGTTTAGCTAAAATTTTTGCATATAATTTTATATCCGTGTTCCATAAAGATATCGGTCTATAATTCTTACACCAACTAATATCTTTATTTTGCTTTGGAATATTAATTATAACTGCCTCTAACATTTCTTTAGGCACACTACCCTTTCTTTTAATTTCATTGAACACTTCAGCTAGATGTTTCATAAGTACCGTCTTAAAGGTTTTGTAATAATAATTTACAAAGCCATCTGGACCAGGGGCTGAATTTAACTTTAAGTTATTGATAGGATCAGATTAGTGAGTAATCATGTATTCTGATGTGTGTATACTATTATATCTGAGTACCAAGATATAATGAGAGAAAATAATGCACAGAAGTCAGAGTGCCATCAGAATAATCTCTGAGTTTTATTTTGACGCCTGTCCCTTATATAGCACACGTCACAGCTAATAGTCATAGTTGGAAATAGGGTTAAATACATATTTGCAAGCAAGTGTCTTTTTATGTTTAACTCAGCAAAACCTTATCTAAACTCCCGGCTTGCTTCAGATACGTTGTCTCAGTAGTATCTGAAGCAAAAAACAGGACACAGGAAACAGATGTTTTAAAGAACATTAACGTAAACATTCTACAGATGACGCACTTAAACATTCTAGTGAGATAAGAAACATGCTGACATACTTTTTATAATTATGATATTCTTAGCTAATTAATTTCTAAATGAAGAAATTAAAATACCTAACAGTCCCTCCTCTTATAAATGTATTAAACAAAGGTCTTAAAGCAAGGTTCAGTTTAAATGGTAACATTGCCATTGACGGTCTGGCAGTGGAACAGGTTCCAAATAGATGATCTGTGAGGGCACAGTCCTATTCACAGGGCTCACCTTCGTGAGATCAATAGTCTCTCTGGGCTCCACTTTTTGCAGTACCTGAATATGCAAATATTCAATGTTGTTACCTCTGCCTGAGGTGTAGATTCCAAAAGTATGTCTCCCTTCATCACACTTTTGTATAGCTGATTTTGGCTGCAGGAGAATGGCTCCACACCCTGTGTCAGCTTTAAGCGTCTCTTTGTACTTTTGCACTTCCTGTGATAAGGTGGGGAGTAACCCCTGTCAGCTCCTGTATTCCATAAGGCCAGTTTCCAGCTAGGACATCTCTCATTTCCATACGGAGAGGCTATACACAAGTATACTGGCGCTTTTCTCACCCCTCCACTACGTCTTCCTCCAGAAAGTCCACATCTTAGTACTTGACATAGGTCTATTTGGTTTGTTCCTATCTGCTCTTCCTTGAACACTAGGGTCACTTGGCCAGTTAAATTGACTTCCATCATGTCTCTTTTCATTCTGTGCATCCACATCTCTTTAATAGATTGCGTCTGGTTGCCTCTGGGTCTTGTTACTTCTTCCCATATGATTATGGGTGCTACTATGCAAAGAGTTATCAAGATGAGGCATGTCAGTGAGATTCTTAGGCCACACCAGTTAGGTCTTTTGAACAGGTGCCAGGACATTTTTTTGGGCCAGTTGAGAACCCCAAAACCAGCACCATTCGGTTCTTCACTGGGTTTGAGACAAGTTTCCCCCCCTTTGTAGCCCAGCCTGACTCGCAATGAGTCAGCTAGCAGGTTTTAGGAATCAACTGGCTCAAGCTCTGGCACTTTTACTCTCTTGCAGTGAGTCAGGTGTATCCAGGTGGCTAGTTCGGCAACTTTTAAGGTAGTGGGTGTTGACAGCAAAACTTGGTACGGTCCTTCCCACCTGGCCGATGCCCAATTTTTACGCTTGATTACTTTAATTAGGACCCACTGGCCTGGTTGTACCAAGCAGGGTCCCTGCTGTTGCTGTGGATGAGAGAGAGAGATGGAGGTAATATCTTTCTTACTTAACATTTTTCTCATATAGTCTGCTAAGTTTTCACTCATGTTCTCATCTTCTGAGATAAATGGTCTAAATTCTGGTAGTAGGAATGGTCTCCCATACAATATTTCAAACGGGGTTAACTTCTTCCTGCCTGGAAGCATGTGCATGTTTAGCATGACTAATGGTAATCAGTAAAGCCAATTTCTCCCTGTCACTGCCATCGTTTTCCTCAATTTATTTTTAATGGTACCATTAGTTCTCTCCACTAATCCAGCTGACTGTGGGTGGTACGCACAGTGGTTTTTCAACTCTATGTGTAATGCTTTACTCAAGTGGTCGATAATTTTGTTCACAAAATGTGTGCCGTTATCGCTATATATTTTCTCTGGTATACCAAACCTAGGAATTATTTGTGTCACTAAGGTTTTAGCCACTGTGATGGTTTCGTTTCCACCCACCTAGAGTATACATCAATTATCACTAGGCAATATTTCTTCCCTTCACACCTTGTTAGTTCAATGAAATCCATACATATTGTTTGGAAGGGGTATGTTGGTTCTGGGAATGTGCCTCTTATGGGGTGATAGTTACCCTGAGGGTTGTGTTGTGCACAAACAAGGCACCCTGCACAAATTTTTTTAAAATAGGTGTTTAATCCATAGGCTGAAAATATTCTGCTGACCATGTCTACCATACTCCCTCTTGAGACATGACTAATGCCATGGCTCAACATAGCTGCATATCTGAATAGTGATTTTGGTAAAATTGGTTTCCCTTCTATACTCTTATAAATATTATCAGCATTCAGTTTACTCCCTTTCTTCAACCAGTATGTTTTTTCCTGTGAGGGTACGTCTGTCTGTATTTGCTGTTGAATACTCTTGTCAATTTGGTCTACGAGATACACAGATGTGTAGCTGTGTAAGAGAAAAATGTGTATGTTTACTTTGTCTCAGTTACTCAGTTCAGGCTTTTCCTATATATTTTTGTACTCGGTGAGTACTGCACTCCGAGGTCATAGGGTAAGTACTCCCATTGTGTTTTATCTGTCTGAGCCTCTTCTACCATCCCTCCTACCTGTACCCACCTTCCACCAGCTGGCATAGCCAGTGATATGTGTGGCACTGTGTGTCCTGCATAGAGTAGCTGGTCTTGATCATTCAATTTTACTCCCACTCCTGTATACCCATTTTCTGTCCAGTATATGTAATCCAAGGTTATTCTGGTATTGGTGTGTTTGAAAAATGTTTTTCATAGTCCACATCCCTCCCCGGTGTACTTTCAAATTTCATAGTGCAGTGTAATGACCCTGTGCTTTGTTTTACACTGGAAGATGGAGCTAGGTCATTAGCCATGGCTACCAAAGTGCTGGATACTTGTCCTGGCCCTTTCAACACCATGTCTAATGTGTAGAAGTAATGTGGTTCACCCATCCCCTGAACTACATTTACATCGACAGGTATGCCCCCATGTATGCTTTCATGCCTTACTCTGTAGAAACCACTCTAATGTTGCATTTCAGCATCAGATCTCTACCCAAGAGATTTATCGGGCATCTAGGGGAGAGTATAAAAGGATGCTCAAATGTTTGACCATTGAACAATCTCCCTGTGAGTGGGCATGATATAGGTTCGCTATTTGTCTGTCCTGCTGCTGACCTAACCAGTATGTTTTGTGATGACGTGTAACTAGTCCATGTGCCATCATCACTCAACACTGATCTACATGCTCCTGTATCGCATAAAAATGTTATCATTACCCCCTCTACATCTAGTTGAATGACTGGTTGTTCTTCTAGAGCCATTAAGTCTATCCATGATTCTAAATTCAACACATCATTTATTTCTGGCAAGTTTGCATCATTATTGCCATACTCATACAATTCAGATTCATGCAATTCTTGTTCAGCAAATATTTGTAAAGGAAGGGTACAACCTGGTTCTAGTCATTTGTCGGTCTGGTGGTCATCGTCATCCGCTTCCTCTTCCTCCTGGTACTTTCTGTTTCTGCAGGAACGTGCTAAGTGGCCGGCCTTGCCACACACGTAACAATTTCCATAAAACTTTCCTCTGCTTCCACCTCGACCTCGTCTACATCCACCTCCTCTCCCTCTACGTTTTTGGTTATTTCCACCATCACCAGAAAAGAAAGCAAAAGTTATAGGTTGCGCTTTCCCATCAACAGAAGTCATCAAATACACCTCTTTTGGTTTACTATCTTGCTTTATCTGTTTCTTTTCATTTGCTCTCTTACACTGCTCTTCTGCATGTCTAGCATATTCTATGGTTTCCCTAAGGGGACATGTTTTGTAAGTAATTTGGTGTTGTATCACAAAGTCATTTATTTCTGGATGACATCCCCTGAGAAAAGCGTTTTTTTTAGTTGCTGAGCATATGGTCCAGCATCATCATATGGGTTAGGTCTGGCCACCCTGCTATGGCTGTCAAATACTACCCGCAACCTCCCCATATATTGTTTCACACTTTCATCATCTTTTTGTACACACTCGTTTATCTTAGTCCAGTCTGCGTCTGTCAGCTATTCTGCCTATTAGAGTGTCTACTCGTTGGGTCAGTTCTTGTGATCCATATTGCAATGGCTCCCCCCTTGGGTCCAGTGGATTCCAGTCACCTTCACTAAGGATCCAATCGGACCCTAATATCTGCCTCAGACACCGTACAACCTCAACACCATTTAATTTAAAACTTTGCTGCAATCGCATGTCATTTGGGTGGGGGACTCCTGCTACAGCTCTCCTCACATCTGCATCTGTCCGTGCTCGGTATACTAGCATTGTGGGTGGCAACACATTTCCCCCATCTACAAGCTTCCCCCCCCCCCCAGGATTGGGAACCTCAATTAAGGGATAAAATGGCACAGATGTTTTTCCCTTACCTCCGTATTGATGACCTGGTACCCGCCTGGTTCTGGCGGGCCGTCCTTCATAAGGTGGTGGTGCTGGAGGAGGTGGATTTGGAGCGGTGGCGGCAAGCAGGTATTTGCGAGCATCATCAAATTCGTCCTCTACATCATCACTATAAGTGACCATATTCCCAGGAGTTGGAGGGGCGGTCAGTCGTGGAAGTCTTTTCTGTGTACAAATAAACATATCCTCTTTCGAAGGAGAGAGGTGGTTAACATTACATGTCCCTCCCCCCGTAGGCACCGTCATTGTGATACACATTTGCCTTTTTGTTTTCATCTTCAACAATTTTTTATTTTTAGTATAGAAAATGTATTTACTTTTTATTATTTTTATTGTTATTTCCTTAATTAAGTAACGTTGCGTTTACTTTTACTTTCGTATACTTCTTTGTGTATAGTAAAGCTCAATAAAGTTTGAACGTCTCCTATACCTTCCTTGTAATAAGGATTAATATTGCCAAGAAGTAGTGGATACAGGGCACTGATTCCAGCAGAGGTAGTATAGTAGATGCTGTGTATCCAGTGGGTGCGGTGAGCATTGTCATCACTTAAAAGAGGTTGTAATAACATGCCTTTGTCTCTCTTTACAGCAACCACAGTTTCTCCCTTCTGCTATTTTCCCTCAAGGTTACAGACAGACATATTTTACATAAAAACTAACACACACACACACAGAGCACATCTTCACATAATGCAGATCAGTCACCTCCCTGCCCAAAGGTCAAGCATCGAGTAAAGTTACAAAGACACAGAAACTTTATATATATACACAAATACACATAAGAAAATAATTCTAGAATACAGTGTTCACAATTCCCACACATAAGTGTGTTTTTACCAGACATAAGTTACAGATGCACACCAGAAACCCTTTGCATATTAAACATTTCTGTAGAGATAATCTTGAAAACTGCAGGGTCTAGAAACCACACTCCTGGCAGTGCGATTTATGCCCTTGAGAGCCTATCCATCTATACATATACATATATATACATATATATATATATATATATATATATATATATATATATACATATCTTGAACTCCTATAGTATCAATTAAAGTTAATAGATAAACACAAAAAATAATATCACAGGTACATGGAAATATACATAGCATTACATATACATACAACAACCAACAGACCTTTTATACATTTTCCAGAAATAATCTGTATATCTCCCACAGCTTGGACCATCCGCCTTCTCCACACCCAAGTGTGGAAACCTGGTTCACGTAGAGAGAGAGTCGATCACGCTACCTCTCGCACGCTACACCTCAAACACCACCACATATACTCGGCACATCAAGGACCCATAAAGCCTGTAGCTTCTGATGGGAAGTCTTGTTGTGCAGTTCCCTTTAGTGTAAACCTTGCCACCCAACCTTCAGGGCCGACAGGTAAACCACTCAAAGTCCAACTTCACCATATACCGTGTGGTGCCTTTGTGGACGTATCCCTTACAAGTATAGCTCCCACCCAGGGCTTCATACACACAATCTTACAGAGTATTTTAGTAAGAAGTTATGAATACACAGAAACTGCAGACAAAATATTTCAACATTGTATAACCAAGTAAAGAATGAGAAAGATGGAAATTCAAGCAGTTCAGTTATAGATTCCTGTCGTGCTCAACTGCCCCAAATTTTGGTTTGTGCGTCTTCCATAAACACAGGCAAGTCACAGGATTAGCCCTTCGGAGACTAGGTGGGTAATGCGTGACCACTCACTACCAAAAGTGGATAGTTTCAGGTAAGAATTGTGAGAACAACACAAAAGAATACATGTATATATATACATACACTCACAAGTACACAGAAATATACAGAATGTTTACAGTTATATACCATAACCAATAAATCTGTTATGCGTGTTACACCCCTCACAAACATACATACACCCGGTACCGGTATTTAAATCATACAAAATGGTAACATGCACACACATACATATTTTCTTGCAAGAGCTCATTTGAAAGTCGGACTCATTTACCCCTTTTTCATGGTAAGCTTTCTCAATAACGTTACGTACGGAGAACTTATTTTATAGTCTTTTCCTCAGGATAATGACTCTTTTACCTCTCTGTGGGTAAGTGTCAACCCTTCTACCTATTACTAGGCTAGAAACCTAGTTGTACAACTCTTTTAAATAATATCACGGTTAGGCAAGGACCTGGGACATACACACATATGCAAAATGCAGCAGAAATTCATATACTCACTGTCAGTTCGCTGTAAGCTGTGCCTTGTCATCCCTCGGAAAAACACCTTGCCTCTGTGGTCCAACTGATCGTATATATCAGGCCTGAGGTCTTTCTCAAGGTAAGGGAGTCCTCAGCGACTTAACCCCCGTGCACGGTAAAAGGAGTTTTGCACCATCCGAGGAATGATAAGGGAAACAACCACGGCTCGAAGGACCAAAATGATAGGATCAGATTAGTGAGTAATCATGTATTCTGATGTGTGTATACTATTATATCTGAGTACCAAGATATAATGAGAGAAAATAATGCACAGAAGTCAGAGTGCCATCAGAATAATCTCTGAGTTTTATTTTGACGCCTGTCCCTTATATAGCACACGTCACAGCTAATAGTCATAGTTGGAAATAGGGTTAAATACATATTTGCAAGCAAGTGTCTTTTTATGTTTAACTCAGCAAAACCTTATCTAAACTCCCGGCTTGCTTCAGATACGTTGTCTCAGTAGTATCTGAAGCAAAAAACAGGACACAGGAAACAGATGTTTTAAAGAACATTAACGTAAACATTCTACAGATGACGCACTTAAACATTCTAGTGAGATAAGAAACATGCTGACATACTTTTTATAATTATGATATTCTTAGCTAATTAATTTCTAAATGAAGAAATTAAAATACCTAACAGTCCCTCCTCTTATAAATGTATTAAACAAAGGTCTTAAAGCAAGGTTCAGTTTAAATGGTAACATTGCCATTGACGGTCTGGCAGTGGAACAGGTTCCAAATAGATGATCTGTGAGGGCACAGTCCTATTCACAGGGCTCACCTTCGTGAGATCAATAGTCTCTCTGGGCTCCTCTTTTTGCAGTACCTGAATATGCAAATATTCAATGTTGTTACCTCTGCCTGAGGTGTAGATTCCAAAAGTATGTCTCCCTTCATCACACTTTTGTATAGCTGATTTTGGCTGCAGGAGAATGGCTCCACACCCTGTGTCAGCTTTAAGCGTCTCTTTGTACTTTTGCACTTCCTGTGATAAGGTGGGGAGTAACCCCTGTCAACTCCTGTATTCCATAAGGCCAGTTTCCAGCTAGGACATCTCTCATTTCCATACGGAGAGGCTATACACAAGTATACTGGCGCTTTTCTCACCCCTCCACTACGTCTTCCTCCAGAAAGTCCACATCTTAGTACTTGACATAGGTCTATTTGGTTGGTTCCTATCTGCTCTTCCTTGAACACTAGGGTCACTTGGCCAGTTAAATTGACTTCCATCATGTCTCTTTTCATTCTGTGCATCCACATCTCTTTAATAGATTGCGTCTGGTTGCCTCTGGGTCTTGTTACTTCTTCCCATATGATTATGGGTGCTACTATGCAAAGAGTTATCAAGATGAGGCATGTCAGTGAGATTCTTAGGCCACACCAGTTAGGTCTTTTGAACAGGTGCCAGGACATTTTTTGGGGCCAGTTGAGAACTCCAAAACCAGCACCATTCGGTTCTTCACTGGGTTTGAGACAAGTTTCCCCCCCTTTGTAGCCCAGCCTGACTCGCAATGAGTCAGCTAGCAGGTTTTAGGAATCAACTGGCTCAAGCTCTGGCACTTTTACTCTCTTGCAGTGAGTCAGGTGTATCCAGGTGGCTAGTTCGGCAACTTTTAAGGTAGTGGGTGTTGACAGCAAAACTTGGTACGGTCCTTCCCACCTGGCCGATGCCCAATTTTTACGCTTGATTACTTTAATTAGGACCCACTGGCCTGGTTGTACCAAGCAGGGTCCCTGCTGTTGCTGTGGATGAGAGAAAGAGATGGAGGTAATATCTTTCTTACTTAACATTTTTCTCATATAGTCTGCTAAGTTTTCACTCATGTTCTCATCTTCTGAGATAAATGGTCTAAATTCTGGTAGTAGGAATGGTCTCCCATACAATATTTCAAACGGGGTTAACTTCTTCCTGCCTGGAAGCATGTGCATGTTTAGCATGACTAATGGTAATCAGTAAAGCCAATTTCTCCCTGTCACTGCCATCGTTTTCCTCAATTTATTTTTAATGGTACCATTAGTTCTCTCCACTAATCCAGCTGACTGTGGGTGGTACGCACAGTGGTTTTTCAACTCTATGTGTAATGCTTTACTCAAGTGGTCGATAATTTTGTTCACAAAATGTGTGCCGTTATCGCTATATATTTTCTCTGGTATACCAAACCTAGGAATTATTTGTGTCACTAAGGTTTTAGCCACTGTGATGGTTTCGTTTCCACCCACCTAGAGTATACATCAATTATCACTAGGCAATATTTCTTCCCTTCACACCTTGTTAGTTCAATGAAATCCATACATATTGTTTGGAAGGGGTATGTTGGTTCTGGGAATGTGCCTCTTATGGGGTGATAGTTACCCTGAGGGTTGTGTTGTGCACAAACAAGGCACCCTGCACAAATTTTTTTAAAATAGGTGTTTAATCCATAGGCTGAAAATATTCTGCTGACCATGTCTACCATACTCCCTCTTGAGACATGACTAATGCCATGGCTCAACATAGCTGCATATCTGAATAGTGATTTTGGTAAAATTGGTTTCCCTTCTATACTCTCATAAATATTATCAGCATTCAGTTTACTCCCTTTCTTCAACCAGTATGTTTTTTCCTGTGAGGGTACGTCTGTCTGTATTTGCTGTTGAATACTCTTGTCAATTTGGTCTACGAGATACACAGATGTGTAGCTGTGTAAGAGAAAAATGTGTATGTTTACTTTGTCTCAGTTACTCAGTTCAGGGTTTTCCTATATATTTTTGTACTCGGTGAGTACTGCACTCCGAGGTCATAGGGTAAGTACTCCCATTGTGTTTTATCTGTCTGAGCCTCTTCTACCATCCCTCCTACCTGTACCCACCTTCCACCAGCTGGCATAGCCAGTGATATGTGTGGCACTGTGTGTCCTGCATAGAGTAGCTGGTCTTGATCATTCAATTTTACTCCCACCCCTGTATACCCATTTTCTGTCCAGTATATGTAATCCAAGGTTATTCTGGTATTGGTGTGTTTGAAAAATGTTTTTCATAGTCCACATCCCTCCCCGGTGTACTTTCAAATTTCATAGTGCAGTGTAATGACCCTGTGCTTTGTTTTACACTGGAAGATGGAGCTAGGTCATTAGCCATGGCTACCAAAGTGCTGGATACTTGTCCTGGCCCTTTCAACACCATGTCTAATGTGTAGAAGTAATGTGGTTCACCCATCCCCTGAACTACATTTACATCGACAGGTATGCCCCCATGTATGCTTTCATGCCTTACTCTGTAGAAACCACTCTAATGTTGCATTTCAGCATCAGATCTCTACCCAAGAGATTTATCGGGCATCTAGGGGAGAGTATAAAAGGATGCTCAAATGTTTGACCGTTGAACAATCTCCCTGTGAGTGGGCATGATATAGGTTCGCTATTTGTCTGTCCTGCTGCTGACCTAACCAGTATGTTTTGTGATGACGTGTAACTAGTCCATGTGCCATCATCACTCAACACTGATCTACATGCTCCTGTATCGCATAAAAATGTTATCATTACCCCCTCTACATCTAGTTGAATGACTGGTTGTTCTTCTAGAGCCATTAAGTCTATCCATGATTCTAAATTCAACACATCATTTATTTCTGGCAAGTTTGCATCATTATTGCCATACTCATACAATTCAGATTCATGCAATTCTTGTTCAGCAAATATTTGTAAAGGAAGGGTACAACCTGGTTCTAGTCATTTGTCGGTCTGGTGGTCATCGTCATCCGCTTCCTCTTCCTCCTGGTACTTTCTGTTTCTGCAGGAACGTGCTAAGTGGCCGGCCTTGCCACACACGTAACAATTTCCATAAAACTTTCCTCTGCTTCCACCTCGACCTCGTCTACATCCACCTCCTCTCCCTCTACGTTTTTGGTTATTTCCACCATCACCAGAAAAGAAAGCAAAAGTTATAGGTTGCGCTTTCCCATCAACAGAAGTCATCAAATACACCTCCTTTGGTTTACTATCTTGCTTTATCTGTTTCTTTTCATTTGCTCTCTTACACTGCTCTTCTGCATGTCTAGCATATTCTATGGTTTCCCTAAGGGGACATGTTTTGTAAGTAATTTGGTGTTGTATCACAAAGTCATTTATTTCTGGATGACATCCCCTGAGAAAAGCGTTTTTTTTAGTTGCTGAGCATATGGTCCAGCATCATCATATGGGTTAGGTCTGGCCACCCTGCTATGGCTGTCAAATACTACCCGCAACCTCCCCATATATTGTTTCACACTTTCATCATCTTTTTGTATACACTCGTTTATCTTAGTCCAGTCTGCGTCTGTCAGCTATTCTGCCTATTAGAGTGTCTACTCGTTGGGTCAGTTCTTGTGATCCATATTGCAATGGCTCCCCCCTTGGGTCCAGTGGATTCCAGTCACCTTCACTAAGGATCCAATCGGACCCTAATATCTGCCTCAGACACCGTACAACCTCAACACCATTTAATTTAAAACTTTGCTGCAATCGCATGTCATTTGGGTGGGGGACTCCTGCTACAGCTCTCCTCACATCTGCATCTGTCCGTGCTCGGTATACTAGCATTGTGGGTGGCAACACATTTCCCCCATCTACAAGCTCCCCCCCCCACCAGGATTGGGAACCTCAATTAAGGGATAAAATGGCACAGATGTTTTTCCCTTACCTCCGTATTGATGATCTGGTACCCGCCTGGTTCTGGCGGGCCGTCCTTCATAAGGTGGTGGTGTTGGAGGAGGTGGATTTGGAGCGGTGGCGGCAAGCAGGTATTTGCGAGCATCATCAAATTCGTCCTCTACATCATCACTATAAGTGACCATATTCCCAGGAGTTGGAGGGGCGGTCAGTCGTGGAAGTCTTTTCTGTGTACAAATAAACATATCCTCTTTCGAAGGAGAGAGGTGGTTAACATTACATGTCCCTCCCCCCGTAGGCACCGTCATTGTGATACACATTTGCCTTTTTGTTTTCATCTTCAACAATTTTTTATTTTTAGTATAGAAAATGTATTTACTTTTTATTATTTTTATTGTTATTTCCTTAATTAAGTAACGTTGCGTTTACTTTTACTTTCGTATACTTCTTTGTGTATAGTAAAGCTCAATAAAGTTTGAACGTCTCCTATACCTTCCTTGTAATAAGGATTAATATTGCCAAGAAGTAGTGGATACAGGGCACTGATTCCAGCAGAGGTAGTATAGTAGATGCTGTGTATCCAGTGGGTGCGGTGAGCATTGTCATCACTTAAAAGAGGTTGTAATAACATGCCTTTGTCTCTCTTTACAGCAACCACAGTTTCTCCCTTCTGCTATTTTCCCTCAAGGTTACAGACAGACATATTTTACATAAAAACTAACACACACACACACACACAGAGCACATCTTCACATAATGCAGATCAGTCACCTCCCTGCCCAAAGGTCAAGCATCGAGTAAAGTTACAAAGACACAGAAACTTTATATATATACACAAATACACATAAGAAAATAATTCTAGAATACAGTGTTCACAATTCCCACACATAAGTGTGTTTTTACCAGACATAAGTTACAGATGCACACCAGAAACCCTTTGCATATTAAACATTTCTGTAGAGATAATCTTGAAAACTGCAGGGTCTAGAAACCACACTCCTGGCAGTGCGATTTATGCCCTTGAGAGCCTATCCATCTATACATATACATATATATACATATATATATATATATATATATATATATATATATATATATATATATATATACATATCTTGAACTCCTATAGTATCAATTAAAGTTAATAGATAAACACAAAAAATAATATCACAGGTACATGGAAATATACATAGCATTACATATACATACAACAACCAACAGACCTTTTATACATTTTCCAGAAATAATCTGTATATCTCCCACAGCTTGGACCATCCGCCTTCTCCACACCCAAGTGTGGAAACCTGGTTCACGTAGAGAGAGAGTCGATCACGCTACCTCTCGCACGCTACACCTCAAACACCACCACATATACTCGGCACATCAAGGACCCATAAAGCCTGTAGCTTCTGATGGGAAGTCTTGTTGTGCAGTTCCCTTTAGTGTAAACCTTGCCACCCAACCTTCAGGGCCGACAGGTAAACCACTCAAAGTCCAACTTCACCATATACCGTGTGGTGCCTTTGTGGACGTATCGCTTACAAGTATAGCTCCCACCCAGGGCTTCATACACACAATCTTACAGAGTATTTTAGTAAGAAGTTATGAATACACAGAAACTGCAGACAAAATATTTCAACATTGTATAACCAAGTAAAGAATGAGAAAGATGGAAATTCAAGCAGTTCAGTTATAGATTCCTGTCGTGCTCAACTGCCCCAAATTTTGGTTTGTGCGTCTTCCATAAACACAGGCAAGTCACAGGATTAGCCCTTCGGAGACTAGGTGGGTAATGCGTGACCACTCACTACCAAAAGTGGATAGTTTCAGGTAAGAATTGTGAGAACAACACAAAAGAATACATGTATATATATACATACACTCACAAGTACACAGAAATATACAGAATGTTTACAGGTATATACCATAACCAATAAATCTGTTATGCGTGTTACACCCCTCACAAACATACATACACCCGGTACCGGTATTTAAATCATACAAAATGGTAACATGCACACACATACATATTTTCTTGCAAGAGCTCATTTGAAAGTCGGACTCATTTACCCCTTTTTCATGGTAAGCTTTCTCAATAACGTTACGTACGGAGAACTTATTTTATAGTCTTTTCCTCAGGATAATGACTCTTTTACCTCTCTGTGGGTAAGTGTCAACCCTTCTACCTATTACTAGTCTAGAAACCTAGTTGTACAACTCTTTTACCTAATATCACGGTTAGGCAAGGACCTGGGACATACACACATATGCAAAATGCAGCAGAAATTCATATACTCACTGTCAGTTCGCTGTAAGCTGTGCCTTGTCATCCCTCGGAAAAACACCTTGCCTCTGTGGTCCAACTGATCGTATATATCAGGCCTGAGGTCTTTCTCAAGGTAAGGGAGTCCTCAGCGACTTACCCCCCGTGCACGGTAAAAGGAGTTTTGCACCATCCGAGGAATGATAAGGGAAACAACCACGGCTCGAAGGACCAAAATGATAGGATCAGATTAGTGAGTAATCATGTATTCTGATGTGTGTATACTATTATATCTGAGTACCAAGATATAATGAGAGAAAATAATGCACAGAAGTCAGAGTGCCATCAGAATAATCTCTGAGTTTTATTTTGACGCCTGTCCCTTATATAGCACACGTCACAGCTAATAGTCATAGTTGGAAATAGGGTTAAATACATATTTGCAAGCAAGTGTCTTTTTATGTTTAACTCAGCAAAACCTTATCTAAACTCCCGGCTTGCTTCAGATACGTTGTCTCAGTAGTATCTGAAGCAAAAAACAGGACACAGGAAACAGATGTTTTAAAGAACATTAACGTAAACATTCTAGTGAGATAAGAAACATGCTGACATACTTTTTATAATCATGATATTCTTAGCTAATTAATTTCTAAATGAAGAAATTAAAATACCTAACAGTTATCAATTACTTCTTCAATTTCTAATGTTTTTATTTCACTGTTTAGATAATCTAAGTTCTCCTTAGTGATTTTGGGAAGTGAAAGTCTATCCAAAAATGTAGTAATATCTTCTGTTTTTGGTTTTATAACTGCATTGTTACTTTCTAAATTGTAAAGATTTTCGTAAAAGTCAAAAAAGGCCTTTTCAATATCACTAGGATTTGTTAATGTAATTAGGTCCTTCTTTTTGTTTTCAATTATTAATTCATCTATTCTATTAATTGGTTAAATATTTTTTAATTTCCGAGCTAATAGTTTCACAACTTTATTATTCAAAAAATATTTTCTCTGTTGAAGTTTCCACAGACTATTATCAATATTTTTTTGGACAATTTAGTTTATTCCGTTTTTTAATTTTCTAATCTCTATACTCTTATCAGCTGAAGGGGATAATTTATTTTGTCTTTCAAGGTTTGCTAATTGTGCATATAAGTGATAGACCACTCTGTTTCCTTCTATGTGCACCCCATGAGAGTAACATTCCTCTTAAATATGCTTTATGGGCATTCCAAATCGTTGAGGGCTCAGGAACTGAATTTTCATTAACTTGGAAAAACTTTTCTATTTCTTCCCATAATAATATTTGTTTATCTGAATTATTAAATAATGAAATATCCATTCTATTTCTAAAATACTTCTTTTGAGCCAAATTATCTTTAATCTGGAGTTCTATCATAGCATGATCTGACCATTTAATTATATTAATCTTTGTAGAGTCTGTAACTGCCAAGGTTTCCGAGTCAACCAAAAAGTAGTCTATTCTAGAATAAGACTTATGGCGGTGAGAATAAAACATATAGTCTCTTGCATTACCATATCTTTACCGTCAAACATCATATAGCTCAAATCTCACTAAGGATTCATAGAAAAGATTAGCTTTCCTTTTTGTATGCCCGTGTAAATATTCTTGATTATTACTTTCTAAAGATACATTCAGTACCATATTAAAATCGCCGCAAACAATTAGTTTGCCTACTTTAATATTTTTAACCCGTTTAAGTAATTTGTTTAAGAACCCATTTTGTCTCTCATTGGGTGCATAAATATTTACTATAGTGTAGTTTAGCTGGTTTATTTTTGCGTCCGATATAACAAATCTCCTTTCCAAATCTACTTCTCTATATTGCTCACTAACGTTAATATTTTTACTAAACAAGATCGATACTCCACGCCACTTCTTTTTATATGTTGAATCAACCTTAATAGTAAAAAACCTATTGTTCCAGAAAGGGACTTTATCTATTTGCCAATGCATTTCCTGTACACAAACAACATCAGCTTTAATTTTCCGAAATTGATCTATTAACAATCGCCTCTTAAATACCATCCTTGTACATTCTGTGACACTATCTTAAATCCCATCCAAAAAACCAAAGGGACCCCTTAGGGTACCACTCAAAAAAAAAAATTCTGAACCACCCAGAATTCAACATAACCTTAAAATTGAATACCTGAACATTGAAAGTTTTACAACTTTTCCGCATAAAAACATACACAATTTCATACAAAACCAAGACATGATGTACCCTACCAAAAGACAGATGACTATAAGTCTAATGGTTAATTTGTCTACACCAATCTACGTCTAGCAGCCCCACCATGGTAGCCCATCCCAGAACGCCAATCACTCTCTTCTGTATATATTATCAGTAGAAAGCAGAGAAGGAACCCCTTTATCAAGTAGCTGAAACAGATAGGGAAAACATGGGGAGCAAAAGGGGAAGAGAGGAATGGAGGAGGGAGGGAAGGACATATTTAATGCTTCTCATTCTTCCTTCTACCCTCCCTTCTATAACTTCTCATTAACTAAATCTAAAGCTATTTATAGTGTAAAACGTATATCTTACTTTACTAACAATATCTTATTTTCTCTATTACTTTACTTTTTTACCTTCATTCCCATCAGCTACCCCATTATTCTGCTCTCCTCCTCTCCTTTGTAAGTGAGTGATTGCTCAATAATAACATTTGTGAAGTGTCTTCTTACTAACCATACATAGGGACTTATTCAAATGCGATTTGGCAGAGAGCATATTTTTTTACAGTGAACTTCTATCCAAAAGCAAGGTCTTCACTAGCTAATAACTTCTGTAAAAAAATATGCTATGTGCTTATATAGAGCGCTATTCAATTGGCCAAATCGCATTTGAATGAAGCCCATAGTGTTTAATTCCTTTCCTCCCTTTCACGCCCACTCCACCCCCCTCTCCACCACCATGTCCCCCTCCACCCTTCCCTATTTCCTTCTCCACTCTAAAAGTTGAAGATTTAGAAAATTAGCAACAGTTTTCTTAACAGATTCCACAAAGGGTATGTTCCATTCCCTCAACAGAGGTTTCCCCCTCTCTCACCGAATTAGCAATTTTTTTCTGATTATCTTTAAAAATGATCAATTTAGTAGGAAAAGCCCATATATTTGAAATATTTTTTTTGTGTAAAGCTTTAGTAATATCTTGAAACTTTCTACGTCTCTCCAGAAAGATCTGTAAAAATAATCAGATTTTCTAATGGAGGATCAAATTTAGTTTTCACCCATGATGCTGTTAACACTGCTTCTTTATATTCAAAAAAGTGTAATCTGACTATAACATCTCTAGTATTAGCACCCTTAAGCTCTTTAGGTAACGAGATCCGATGGATGCGGTCTATCATGTTGATCCAGGGTTTAATGGGCTTTACTAGATGCCTCTTAATCTCAAGTTATTCCGTCAAGAAAAGTCCTCTTGTTGTGTAGCTTTAATTTCCATATGTTCCATTTTACATTTCAAATCTGCTGAATAATTAACTACTTTTTGAAATTCTTTAATTAAAATTTCGTGAGTTTTTTTCTAATTCCTCCACTCTATCCAGCAAGCTATTAATAGCTGATTTATTTAGTTGCATTTCCTGTGAAAGGTCAGATCTTAAAGTAGATTGGAATTCATTAAGTAGTTTTTTCAGAATAGAAGTGGTTAGAACTTCATCTTCCATTGTATCAGTTGATTCAACTGATTCATCATTTGTAGACAGTTTTATTTGATCTAGTCCCGGTGATGAGTAAGTATGTGTAGGGGATTCTCTTTGTGAGGAACTCATAGCTCCTAAATTCCTCTTTGGGGAGAAAAGTTGCCGGTGGTGCTTTTAAAGCATTCCCAGTATTTTTCTTAATTTTAGATTTGGGTTTAGTGGTGTTGGAATCTTTATCCTTCATATTGCCTGATAATTCCCTGGGAAAAAAAATACTTTTAGTGAGCCTTTCTGAAAGAAGTGAAAATCAGGTGCCAGTCAGCGGTATAAATAAGTAACTTACCATATATATTTGAGTATAAGCCGACCTGAGTATAAGCCGAGGCACCTATTTTACCACAAAATGCTGGGAAAAATGAGTGACTTGAGTATAAGCCAAGGGTGGGAAATGTGCTGCCCCCTGTGTCCCTCTTGTGCCCTCTGTGTCCGCCTCTTGTGTGCCCTTTTCTTGTGTCCCCCTTCTCTCTCCCCTGTGTCTCTTCTCCCCTCTCCCTCCCCTGTGTCTCTTCACCCCTCTCCCTTCCCTGTGTCTCTTCCCCCTCTCCCTTCTCTGTGTCACTTCCCCCCTCCCTTATGACCCTCCTCAACCCCCTCCTCATGCTCAACCTCCCTCCTCAACCCCCCTCCTCATCCTCAACCCCCCTCCTCATTCTAAACCCCATCCTCAACCTCCCTCCTCAACCCCCCTCCTCATTCTAAACCCCCTCCTCAACCTCCCTCCTCAACCTCCTTCTTCAACCTCAACCCCCCCATCCCCATTCTCAACCCCCCCATCCTCAATCCCCCCTCTTCAACCCCCCATCCCCATCCTAAACCTCCCTCCACAAACCCCATCCTCATCCTAAATTTCCCTCCTCAACCTCTCTCCTCAGCCCCCCTCCAAAAATTCTCTACTCAGCCCCCTCCTCAACCTCAACCCCCTCCTCATTCTCAACCTCCCTCCTCAACCCCCCTCCTCATCCTCAACTCCCATCCTCCCTCCTCAACCCCCCATCCTCATCCTCAACCCTCAACCCTCCATCCTCAATCCCCCCTCCTCAAGCCCCCCATCCCAATCCTAAACCTCCCTCCTCAACCTCTCTCCTCAGCCCCCCTCCTCAACCTCAACCCCCATCCTCAACCCCCCCATCCTCAACCCCCCATCCTCATCCTCAACCCCCCATTCTCAACCCCCCCATCCTCAATCCCCCCTCTTCAACCCCCCCTTCCCCATCCTAAACCTCCCTCCTCAACCCCCCCATCCTCATCCTAAACCTCCCTCCTCAACCTCTCTCCTCAGCCCCCTCCAAAACTTCTCTACTCAGCCCCATCCTCAACCTCAACCCCCTCCTCATTCTCAACCTCCCTCCTCAACCCCCCTCCTCATCCTCAACTCCCCTCCTCATTCTAAACCCCCTCCTCAACCTCCCTCCTCAACCCCCTTTTTCAACATCAACCCCCCCATCCTCAACCCCCCCATCCTCATCCTCAACCCTCAACCCTCCATCCTCAATAACCCCCCCTTCTCAACCCCCCCATCCCCATCCTAAACCTCCCTCCTCAACCCCCCCATCCTTATCCTAAACCTCCCTCCTCAACCTCTCTCCTCAGCCCCCCTCCTCAACCTCAACCCCCATCCTCAACCCCCCCATCCTCAACCCCCCATCCTCAACCCCCATCCTCAACCCCTCCATCCTCATCTTAAACCCTCCCTATCCTTCCTGTGTCTTGACCTGGCCAATGCTGGGGTAAAGTGAGGAGGGGGGTTTAGAATGAGGAGGGGGGTTTAGAATGAGTAGGGGGGGGATTGAGGATGAGGAGGGGAGGAGGGAAAGAGACACGGGGGGGTTAGAGAGACACGGGGGGTAGAGAGACACGGGGGGGTTAGAGAGACACAGGGGGGTTAGAGAGACACGGGGGGGCTAGAGAGACACGGTGGGGGTTAGAGAGACACGGGGGGGTTAGAGAGACACGGGGGGGTTAGAGAGACACTGGGGGGGGGGGAAGAGTGACTCGAGTGTAAGCAGAGGGGGCCCTTTTTAGCCTTAAAAAAAGGGCTGAAAAACTCGGCTTATACTTGAGTATATACAGTAAATATATTTTACACTTCTCCAGAAACTTATTATGGGCAAATTAGAGTTCAGCTAGAAAAGTATATAAATGTTTATCCCCCTACTCCCAACCTTCCAATCGGGGGTTCTTACTTGTCTGACAAACTTTATTTTCAAACTTTCTAGCAATGTGCCAAATGATTCAAACTCAAGCCCATCACATATTATAATTGCAAACTGCGATTCGTCGTCACGCTTGCGACGAATCGCAGTTTGACAATGATCCGATCGCAACTTTGCGATCGGATCAAGGGCATGCGCAATGCTCATCGTAAACTGCGCATTGCGCAGCAGTAGTTGTGCATGCGCAGAGCTCGGCGCGAGCCACGCTTGCGCACAGCGCGGTGCAAGCCGCGCATGAGCACAACTCGAGCCGCGCATGCTAAATGCGCGCCGTGAGCAGATGCACAAAGGGAGCGTGGGGAAGAGGCACAGAGGGAGAGGGTGGAAGAGACACAGAGGGGGGAGACACACAGAGGGAGAGGGGGGAAGAGGCACAGAGGGAGAGGGGGGAAAAGGCACAGAGGGAGAGGGGGAAGAGGCACAGATGGAGAGGGTGGAAGAGACACAGAGGGTGGAAGAGACACAGGGGGGGGAGAGACACAGAGGGAGAGGGGGGAAGAGGGAGAGGGGGGAAGAGACACAGGATGAGCGGGGGAAGAGACACAGAGAGAGGGGGGGAAGAGACACAGAGGGAGGGGGAAGAGACACAGAGGGAGGGGGGACAGACACGGGGGAGAGACACAGAGGGAGGGGGGAGAGACACAGAGGGATAGGTGGGAAAGAGACACAGGGGAGGTAGAGGAGGGGGAAAACACACAGGG
Source organism: Discoglossus pictus (assembly GCA_027410445.1). Classification (NCBI taxonomy): domain Eukaryota; kingdom Metazoa; phylum Chordata; class Amphibia; order Anura; family Alytidae; genus Discoglossus; species Discoglossus pictus. The sequence goes on from CM050164.1 coordinate 186,631,366, forward strand.
GAGGTAGAGGAGGGGGAAAAGACACAGGGGAGGTAGAGGAGGGGGAAAAGACACACAGGAGTGAGAGAAGGGGAAAGAAAGGGGGGAGAAACATAGGGGAGGGAGAACAGGGGAAGATACACATGGGAGGGAGAACAGTGGGAAGATACACATGGGAGGGAAATGGGGGGGAGAGGGGAACAGACACAGGGGGAAGGGGGGAACAGACACAGGGGGAAGGGGGAAAGAGACACAGTCCAGGGGGGAACAGGCACAGAGGGAGAGGGGGGAAGAGGCACAGAGGGAGAGGGGGAAGAGACACAGGGGGGAGAGATACAGAGGGTGAGGGGGAAGAGACACAGAGGGAAAGGGGGGAAGAGGTACAGAGAGAGGGGGGAAAGAGGCCCAGAGGGGGGAGACACAGAGGAAGGGGTGGAGAGACACAGTGGCGAGAGGCACAGAGGGGGGAGACACAGAGGAAGGTAAGAAAGACACAGTGGTGAGAGACACAGAGAAAGGCGGGGGAAGAGGCACAGAGGGAGAGGGGTGGAAGACACATAGTGGGGAGAGACACAGAGGGTGAGGGGGGAAGAGACACAGAGGGAGAGGGGGGAAGAGAGAGAAAGGGAGGAAGAGGCACAGAAAGAGGAGGGGGAAGAGACACAGGGGAGTGAGAGGAGGGGGAAGAGACACAGGGGAGAGAGTGCAGGGGGGAAGATGCACAAAGGAGGGAAATGGAGACACGAGGAAGGGGGGAACAGACACAGGGGGAGGGGGAAAGAGACACAGGCCAGGGGGGAACAGACACAGGGGAGGGGGGGGGGGAAAGAGATGCATGGGAGGGAGACCCAGGGGAGGTGTTTAGAGACACGTGAGGGAGAGGGAGGTAAAAACACAGGGGAGCAGGAGATACAAGGGAGGTAGACGAGGCGGAAGGAGACACACGGGAGGGAAAGGAGGGGGGAAATAACACACGAGGGAGGAAGTAGACAGAGGGAGAGACTTGCAATGAGCTCCAAAGGGGCTCATTGCAAGGCCTGTGATGAGCGCCAAAGGCGCTCATCACAAGGCCAGTAAAGTAGAGGGGGAGAGGATTACATTGTGTGGCAAACAGCATTGCCAGGCTTCAGTTTTTATTGCCGTCATTTTTGAGGGGCAAGTCGCTAGTCTTCATATAATGCTCTTATAGAGCTAAAGTGTCAGGAAAGAAGCTTACTGAAACAATTTACCTCAGAAAGGTGCATATCAGGTGCAAATCAGCAGTATGAGTAAATAGCTTAAATGTCCTTTACAATCCAAACGATTCATACTCAGGATGCTCTTATAGAGCTAAAGTGTCAGGAAAGAAGGTTACTGAAACAAGTTACCTCAGAAAGGTGCATATCAGGTGCAAATCAGCAGTATGAGTAAAAAGCTTAAATGTCCTTTACAATCCTCCATTTTCAGGTATCTTAATATGGACAATTTGGCATTTAGCCAGAGAAATATGTAAATGACAAACTTTCCTCAGTATATATCATATCATCTCTTTTTATGAATATAAATTACTGTGGGCTGTTTGTTACTCACAGCCTGAGCATTCACCGTCTCCCCTATGTAGTAATCTGTATCCGGAAACTACTCAGCTCTCAAGTCAGCCACTTTGGCTAGGCATTCGCAGCCATTTTCCCCTTCAGAATCTGCCAGATAATGTTACAGTGCTGCCCCATGGACTATGTCCACCGAAAGTGTGCTGCCAGCCTGCTCTCCGACATCCACTTCCTGCATCTAAATCAGCTCCACCGCTCATCTGCTGCACCTCGCCGCTTTGGGTCTGGAGCTTCTTCCACAGGATCTCCCAGCAGTGCTGCTCTAAGAACGCTCAGTGTTCATGTCGGGCTATCTGCCCCGTCTAGCACAGCATGATGCGCTTCTTGGGCGGGGACTCTCGGGGACTAATTAATTAATTAAAGTACATTATTAATTAATTATTCAATTAATTAATATCTTACAAACAGGTAAGCATGAAAGTATTGCTAAACTAAATCAAGCGTTAATACTTGTTTCCTCAATCTATTTTTTTATTTTATTAATAATTAATTAATTAATTAATTATTAATGATAATTAATATAATGTATCTTTTTTAATTTAATATTCATCAAGCAGTATTCTGAAGCGCTAACAATCTCTTTTAATTTTCCGGCAGCAGAAAATGTCCAGTCAGACTGTCATCACCTGAGGAGAAAGTGTCAGTTCTGTGTCAAGTGTGCCCTATATCTAGGCTGCGTGCGCAAGACAAAACCGTTTTTTTAAGCAGGAAATCCGCCATTTCACAATGTTAATGAGTAAATGTGTAAATTAGTGTTGTAAAATGGTGCCGTTAGTCTATGTTTTACGAGTTCCGCGGTTATTTTCCGTCCTTCCTATTAGTATTTTTCTACCACATATGTGTCTGGCTGTGTTTTACACGCTTCGTGGTTGTGTAGCCTGGTTTTCATTTTTTTGGGCTGCCATTTTTTTCCTCGCTTAGGCGATTTTCGAGTGGCGAAATCATATAAATCGAGTTAAATTTGCGTTCCACCTCACTCACAGACATCCTGGCTGTTTTCCCATGCTTTCTGTGATGTTTTAGTAATTTTTTGGGGTGTATTTAGTGTGTTTTGTTTTTTTTTGGCTCGGCCGCTAATCTTGTAATCTTTTGCGTCTCGTATCTTTTTTTTTCTAAGTGCTGCGTCTCGTATCTTTTTTTTTCTAAATGCCGCGTCTCGTATCTTTTTTTTTCTAAGTCCCGCGTCTCCTATTTTTTTTGTCCCGCTAAAAGTGCTCCTCGAGGCTCGCCGGCGCTCATTGCCTAAGTGCTCCGAGTTTAACGGCTCACCTCGCTATGCTAAAAGTGCTCCGGGTCTTTGGCGCTCATTGCCTAAGGGCTCTGAGTTTAACGGCGCTCATCGCTAAGTCGTACACACCACGCAAACAGCGTGGCAACGTCTCGTAGTTGGACAATTATAATATGTGATAGCCACAATATTAATAACATCCCTTTGCAGAATGATCTCACAGTCCATAAATAAACTTATACATCATGTTCAAAGAACCATAATTGATGTTACATTTAATATGTACCAATGTACATATGGCTGTGCAATGGCATAGCCCTACACTAATGTGTTAAACAAACCTAGCAGTTATATGTAATTGAGCTAAGCATGTCATCCTTCTTAAAAATATTAGAACAAATATGTTTTACTTATCCTTTTGAAAGATATTAATGCTTATAAACTGTGTCACCAGTAATCATGCCTAGATGTCATGAAATCATAACAAAAACAGTTATCATTTGACCGCACCTGTATACCTTTAACATGTAATATTAATGTGGCTAAATAATACGATATAGAGATACTGATAGAATGCTTGGCCTTCTGATTGTGGTCACTAAGCATTCCTTGTGAAATCCCACATAATTGCTAAATATTTGCAATTGGTCATGACAACTGATTTTTCAGAATAGACATGGCATTGTTTGCACTGCTTGTTAATTAGGTAAGTTTATTGTTAGAATAACAGTATCAAACACTGTACTGTACATACAGATCTCACTAGATATTTATCCTTCTCAGATAATTAGAATATAAACATACACTCATAATTTCATAGCTCTGTCAGGGCAGATTTTAACGGTCTAAGGGCAGCAATACAAAGTGTAGACTGGGACAAATAACTGGCAGGTAAAAATACTGAACACAAATGGACAACAATTTAAATCCCTACTAAATATACATACACATCGGCATATACCATGTGGGAATAAAAGTAAAAGGAGTAAGTTACATCCAACATGGCTTAACAATTATTTAAATATCAAGATATGGAGTAAAAAGTAGGCATTTATATTATACAAACAAGAGGGAACAGAGACTGCTTTACGTGAGTACAAGGAAATCAACAAAGCTTGCAAAAGAGCTATTAGACTGGCTAAAATAGAAAATGAAAAATTAGTATTAGAGAGTAAGACTAACCCTAACATATTTTTTAAGTGTATAAATGGGAAGAAGGTGAGGAAGGAAGCTATAGGGACATTACAATGTTAGCAGGCCATCTGATAATTAGTGACCAGGAAAAGGCAGATGAGATAAATAGGTTGTTTTCTTCGGTATATACAAGGGAGATACCAGTGGTTGGGACAATGCAACAGAGTGGGGCTACACTACCATCACTAAATAATTGGTTAACGCAGGAAGAAATCCAAATGAGGTTGGGGAAAATAAATGTTAATAAAGCCCCAGGTTCTGATGGAATACATCCAAGGGTACTGAGGGAACTGTGATGTGTAATAGCCAAACCATTATATCTAATTTTTCAAAATACACTCTACCAGATGACTGGAGAAAAGCAGAGGTGATATCTATATTTAAGAAGGGAGCAAGAGCAAATCCGGGGAATTATAGACCAGTGAGCCACACATCTGTAGTCAGAAAGCTTTTAGAAGGGTTAATATACAAGAATATGTCTATTTAAACAGGATTATAAGTAGGAGCCACATGGAATTATAAGGGATAGGTCATGTCAAACAAATCTAATTCGTTTCTATGAGGAGGTTAGTAGGAACTTGGATCAAGGCAACTCAGTGGATGTAGTCTTTTTGGATTTTGCAAAGGCTTTTGATACAGAGCCACATGGGAGAATTTTGTGCAAACTAAGGGATACAGAAATTGCAGTAAATATATGCACATGGATTGAGAGCTGGCTAAAGGACAGGAAGCAAACGGTTGTTGAAAATAGAACATACTCAGATTGGACTATGTGGTAAGTGGGGTTCCTCAGGGCTTAGTATTAGGGCCTCTCCTTTTTAACATATTTATTAACAACTTAGAAGAAGGACTGGAAAGTTTTGTCTCCATTTTTGCTGATGACACAAAGTTGTGCAAGGTAATTAAATCAGAAAATTATGTACTTTCCAAAGCGATTCGCATAAACTAGAGAAATGGTCAATCAAATGGCAGATGAGATTTAATACTAATAAATTTAAGGTTATGATCTGGGAAAGACAAATAACCATGCAATTTATAAACCTAATGAAACAAATCTATGGGTATGAGATATTGAAAGGGATTTGGACAATCACCTACGTAACAGTTCTCAATGCCAAGCAGTAGCTGCAAAGGCAAATAAACTATTACCATGTATTAGATGTATATGTAAGTGAAGTGGGTTATTAAAACATCTGTCAGAAAATAATTTATAGTATCTGAAAAAATAAATTTGCATGAAAAAATCCAAAGTAAACAGTTAAACCATTAGCCTGAAGTTTGCTGAATTTCTTGTTTTCGCAAAGAGTTTTCTCTCAATGTTGACACCCCCTGAAATTCCCAGGGAACATTAGCATAACTTATACAATGTTTCTTTTTGGCCTGGGGATTGTGCAGACATGCTCAGTTATCACCTGAAGTCTGCCCTACTGTGGGAAGTCACATGATGTCAGACACTTTCCTTTCCTTTAGATTTCTGCCCCTTCATTCACTGATTGTTTTAGCTACATCCCAGGTGATACTTCCCCCAGCACCAGTGAATTGCCCCACAGCCTCAGATAATTACCCCATCAGCTCCCCCAGCTCCAGAGCATTGCCCCCCATCCCCAGAGAATTGCCTCTCAACCTCAGAGAATTGCCCTGTGACCTCCTCCAGCCCCAGAGAATTGCCCCCCAGCCCCAGAGAATTGCCCCCTGACCTCCCCAACCCCATTTCTTTCCCCCAGCCCCAAAGAGTTGCCCCCCAGCCCCAGAGAATTGCCTCGTGTCCTCCCCCAACCTACGTGAATTGCCCCTCAGCCCCAGAAAATTGTCCCCCAGCCCCAGATAATTGCTCCACAGCCCCATAGAATTGCCCTCAACCCTATAGTATTGCCCCATGACCCCCACAACCCCACATAATTGCCCCCAAACCCCAGATAATTGCCCCCAACCCCATAGAATTGCCCCATGATCTCCAACAACCCCAGAGAATTGCCCCCCAACCCAAGAGAATTGACCCCCAACCCCAGAGAATTGCCCCACAGCACAATATAATTGCCCAGTGACCTCCACCAACCTCATTTTTTTTGGCCCCAAACCCTAAATAATTTCTCCCCAGCCCCAGAGTATTGCCTCGTGACCTCCCCGAACCTAAGTGAATTGCCCCCCAGCCCCATAAAATTTCTCCCAGCCCCAGATAATTGCCCCCAACCCCATAGAATTGCCCCACGATGTCCACCAACCCCAAATAACTGCCCCCCAACCCCAGAGAATTGCCCCACAGCACCATAGAATTGCCCAGTGACCTCCAGCAACCCCAGTGAATTGCCTCCAAGCCCCAGAGAATTGGCCTCCAGCCCCAGAGAATTGCTCTGTGACCTGCTCCAATCCCAGTTTTTTTCCCACCAGCCCCAAAGAATTGCCCCCAGCCCCAGATAATTGCCTTGTGACCTCCCACTACCCCAGTGAATTGCCCCCAGCCCCAGAGATGTGCCCCCTCAACCCCAGAGAATTGCCCCACAGCCCCATAGAATTTCCTGTTACCTCCACCAACCCTAGTGAATTGCCCCCCAGCCCCAGAGAATTACCCCCAACCCCATAAAATGTCCCTGTGACCTACACCAACCACCGAGAATTGCCCCCGACCCCAGAGAATTGTCCCTCAACCCCATAGAATTGCCCCGTGACTTCCACCAACCCCAAAGAATTGCCCCAGAAAATTTCCCCCCAGCCCTATAGAATTTCCCCCCAAACACAGAGAATTGCCCGTGACCTCCCTCAACCCCAGTGAATTGCCCCCAACACCAGTGAATTGCCCCCCAACCCCAGATAATTGCCCCCTAACCCTTTAGAATTGCTCCGTGACCTGCATCAACCCCAGAGTATTGCCCCCCATCCCAAGAGAATTGCCTGTGACCTCACGAATTGCCCCCCAGCCCTAGAGAATTGGCTGCAACCACAGAGAATTGCCCCCAACCCCAGAGAATTGCCCCACTGCCCCATATAATTGTCCCATGACCCCAGTCCAGTGTGCTGCCCCCCAGCCCCAGTGAACTGCACCCCAGCCCCAGAGAATTGACCCATGACCTCCCCCAGCCCCAGAGAATTACCCCTTCATCTGACACACAGATACTGTCACACACACTGTCACATACACTGTAACACAGACACTTGCGCTGCACTCTGCTTGGTCCACAGCCTCCGCCCCTGCTTCTCCCTTCTCCCTCCTCCCTCACACACACATACACTCGCGCTACTGCTTGGTCCGCCATCGGTCCCCCTGCTACTCCCTTCTCCTCCCTGACACACACACACAGACACTGGCGCTGCTGCTTGGTCCGCCACCGCCCCTTCCTGCTTCTCCCTCCTGCCTCATATACAGACACTCGCACTGTTGCTGCTTGGCCTGTCACAGCCAACGTCACTGCTGACTGCTGATTAGCTGAAAAGACAACCAGTATGCGTATGTGCTGCATAATGGATATCTCATTAAAAATGAGATATCCATTATGCAACTCTCAATTGCTGGGGGTGTCTACATCACCCCCAGCACATTTTTTATTTTATTGCAAAATTGTGTTGCATGTTTTAATGCAAACTTTTTTGCTAGGTGGGTATTCTACAGGATGCATTCATAACCCACATCACTTACATATACCTTTAAGAAAGGTGTAGAATAATGATGTCGCAAACATAACATTTTTGGTTCGCGAACCGCATACGCGAATTTCATCAAATGTTCGCGAACGGGCGAACCGGGAGAACCGCCATAGACTTCAATGGCCAGGCAATAGTGATGTCCCGAACAGTTCGCCGGCGGACTATTCGCGGGGATTTTTGCATGTTCGCGTTCGCAGCGAACAGCGAACACATGCGCTTTTGGGTTCGCCCCCTATTCTTTATCATTTAGGAAACTTTGACCCTGCACCTCACAGTCAGCAGACACATTCCAGCCAATCAGCAGCATACACTCTCTTCCAGAGCCTTCCATCTGAAGGACAGCAACCCAAAAAAGCCCTTTTTAGGGCTAGAACATCATTTATTTTATTTTATAATTTTTTTTCTGTGTAATCTAATTGCATATGCCTGCCTGCCAGCGTGTGTGTGTGACAGGCTAACACCTAACAGCTTATATTGTGCTCAGTGAAATAAAACAACACTTTTTTGACTGTAATAGATTGAATATCAGTTGCCTGCCTACAGGCGTGTGTGAAGCCTATTGCTTCTAATCTGCAAACTTTTGCCAGTGCACAGTGATACGTCATATCTGGTGCAACCGTAGTGTACAGTGACATAAAACAACACTTTTTTGACTGTAATAGATTGAATAGCAATTGCCTGCCTACAGGAGTGTGTGTGAAGCCTATTGCATCTACTCTGCCAACTTTTGCCAGTGCACAGTGATACGTCGTATCTGGTGCAACCGTAATGTACAGTGACATAAAACAACACTTTTTTGACTGTAATAGATTGAATAGCAATTGCCTGCCTACAGGCGTGTCTGTGAAGCCTATTGCATCTACTCTGCCAACTTTTGCCAGTGCACAGTGACACTCATATCGGGTGGCACCTTAGATTGCACGCGTAGTGACCCAAATTTGAAGTGGGAGGACCGACCAAGCATCTTTTTCCATCTCCCGCTTCCAAAAATCCATGCCATATACACGTCCCCTGATAGTAGACGTAACAGGGATTAAACCGATAGGAATAGTACTACTTAACAGTACAAACCTTATAATAACGCAGACAGAGGCAACGCGTATAATCTTCCATGCTGTGCAGTGGAAGGCCCCAGACTCTGACCTGTGTATAATATTCCATGCTGTGCAGTGGAAGCCCCCAGACTCTGACCTGTGTATAATATTCCATGCTGTGTAGTGGAAGCCCCAAGACTCTGACCTGTGTATAATATTCCATGCTGTGCAGTGGAAGCCCCCAGACTCTGACCTGTGTATAATATTCCATGCTGTGCAGTGGAAGCCCCCAGACTCTGACCTGTGTATAATATTCCATGCTGTGCAGTGGAAGCCCCCAGACTCTGACCTGTGTATAATATTCCATGCTGGGCGGTGGAAGCCCCCAGACTCTGACCTGTGTATAATATTCCATTCTGGGCAGTGGAAGCCCCCCAGACTCTGGGAGTCTGAAGAAGAGGAGTCAGAGGTGGAAGGTGGCTTTGAGGAGGTGGAAGACCAAACACAGCAGGCGTCCCAGGGGGCATGTTGTCACCTTTCGGGGACCCTTGGTGGCTGGGTGGAGGAAGAGACCTTCAATGACATCAGTGAGGACAAGGAACGGGACTTGGCTAGCTTGGTATCCAACCTTGTGCAAATAGGGAGTTTGCGGTTGTGCAAAGGGACTGTTTGCGCTTGTTTGCGGTGCACTAAACTGGGAGATTGGTCTGTTACTGTGAAGCGGGTGTAACCCTTGCACTACCTGATCGATACAACATCATACCTGATGTTTTAAAGCATGTTATTCCAAATAATTTAGGAATGTTAGGTGATTTATGCCCTTTATGGCTTAAAACCAGACTCTGCATCAACTATGTAACAGCCACCAAGGGTCCCCGAAAGGTGACAACAAGCCCCCTGGGACGCCTGCTGTGTTTGGTCTTCCACCTCCTCAAAGCCACCTTCCTCCTCTGACTCCTCTTCTTCAGACTACTCTAACTGCGTTGCCTCTCTCTGCATTATTATAAGGTGTGTTAAGTAGTACTACTCTTATCAGTTTAATACCTGTTACGTCACTTATCAGGGGACGTGTATAAGGCCTGGATTTTTGGAACCGGAAGATGGAAAAGGATGCTTGGTTGGTCCTCCCACTTCAATTTTGGGGCACAGCGCATGCAATCTAAGGTGCCACCAGATAGGAGTGGTGTGTTTGTAAGTACTACTCTTATAAGTTTAATACCTGTTACGTCACCTATCAGGGGGCGTGTATAAAGCCTGGATTTTTGGAACTGGGAGATGGAAAAAGATACTTGGTTGGTCCTCCCACTTCAATTTCGGGGCACGGCACGTGCAATCAAAGGTGCCACCAGATAGGAGTGGCATGTTTGTAAGTACTACTCTTATCAGTTTAATACCTGTTACAGCACCTATCAGGGAGCGTGTATAAGGCCTGGATTTTTGGAACTGGGAGATGGAAAAAGATGCTTGGTTGGTCGTATCACTTCAATTTTGGGGCACGGCACGTGCAATCAAAGTTGCCACCAGATAGGAGTGGCGTGTTTGTAAGTACTACTCTTATCAGTTTAATACCTGTTACAGCACCTATCAGGCGGCGTGTATAAGGCCTGGATTTTTGGAACTGGGAGATGGAAAAAGATACTTGGTTGGTCGTATCACTTCAATTTTGAGGCACGGCGCGTGCAATCAAAGGTGCTACCAGATAGGAGTGGCATGTTTGTAAGTACTACTCTTATCAGTTTAATACCTGTTACAGCACCTATCAGGGGGAGTGTATAAGGCCTGGATTTTTGGAACCGGGAGATGGAAAAAGATACTTGGTTGGTCGTATCACTTCAATTTTTGGGCACGGCACGTGCAATCAAAGGTGCCACCAGATAGGAGTGGCATGTTTGTAAGTACTACTCTTATCAGTTTAATACCTGTTACAGCACCTATCAGGGGGTGTGTATAAGGCCGGGATTTTTGGAACTGGGAGATGGAAAAAGATACTTCGTTGGTCGTATCACTTCAATTTTGAGGCACGGCGCGTGCAATCAAAGGTGCCATCAGATAGGAGTGGCGTGTTTGTAAGTACTACTCTTATCATTTTAATACCTGTTACAGCACCTATCAGGGGGCATGTATAAGGCCTGGATTTTTGGAACCGGGAGATGGACAAAGATGGTGGGTCGGTCCTCCTACTGTCACAGGGCCGAGGGGGCGCTCCCCCATCGGGCTGCCTGGTTGATCCTGCCTCAAAGATTAAGCCATGCACGTTTAAATACACACAGCCGGTACAGTGAAACTGCGAATTGCTCATTTAATCAGTTATAGACTGGTTCCTTTGATCGCTCCATCTGTTACTTTGATAACTGTCGGAATTAGAGAGCTGATACATGCCGACGAATGCTGACTCCCCGGGATGCGTGCACTTATCAAAAATTAGGTATTGTTGCAGCCACTGCTGTTGCAGCGACCAGAAAAATTAACGTTTGTTTCCCAGGCAGAAACTGCCCAAAAGCATTGCATCTTGAACCCTAGTTGGTGGCAGGTAAGTCACGCAAGTCAAGCGGCATTGAAAGATAAAATACTGCAGCTTGTGGACCATTATTAGCTCAAGGCAGCTCATCTCATCAGCCCTTTTTTAGTCTAATGTATCGCCCAGTGTCAGTCCGTTCGGGATCCATCCCTCATTCATCTTTATAAAGGTGAGGTAATCTAGACTTTTTTGACCTAGGCGACTTCTCTTTTCAGTGACAATACCTCCTGCTGCACTGAAGGTCCTTTCTGACAGGACACTGGAAGCGGGGCAGGCCAGAAGTTCTATGGCAAATTGGGATAGCTCAGGCCACAGGTCAAGCCTGCACACCCAGTAGTCAAGGGGTTCATTGCTCCTCAGTGTGTCGATATCTGCAGTTAAAGCGAGGTAGTCTGCCACCTGTCGGTCGAGTCGTTCTCTGAGGGTGGATCCCGAAGGGCTGTGGCGATGCGTAGGACTGAAAAAGCTCTGCATGTCCTCCATCAACAACACGTCTTTGCCGGCGTGGTCGTGGGAGGAGGAGGATTACTTTCACCTCTTCCCCTGTTAGATTCCCGTTGTGCTGTGACATCACCCTTATACGCAGTGTAAAGCATACTTTTTAATTTCATTTGGAACTGCTGCATCCTTTCTGCCTTGCGGTAATTCGGTAACATTTCAGGTACTTTCTGCTTATACCGGGGGTCTAGTAGCGTGGACACCCAGTACAGGTCGTTCTCCTTCAGCCTTTTTACACGAGGGTCCCGCGACAGGCACGAAAGAATGAAAGACCCCATTTGCACAAGGTTGGATGCCGAGCTACCCATGTCCCGTTCCTCGTCCTCAGTGATCTCACTGAAGGTATGTTCTTCCCCCCAGCCATGTACAACACCACGGGTACCAGATAGGTGACAACGAGCACACTGTGAGGGCTGTTGTGATTAGTCTTACTCCTCCCCCTCAAAGCCACATTCCTCCTCTGACTCCTCTTCCTCAAAATCCTCCTCCAGCGTTGCCGCAGGTCCAGCAAGTGATGCTGATAAGGCTGTTTATGGTGGTGATGGTGACCACAACTCTTCCACTTCTTCATCACGCTCATCTACGGCCTGATCCAACACTCTTCGCAGGGCACGCTCCAGGAAGAAAACAAATGGTATGATGTCGCTGATGGTGCCTTCTGTGCGACTGACAAGGTTTGTCACCTCCTCAAAAGGACGCACGAGCCTACAGGCATTGCGCATGAACGTCCAGTAATGTGGCAAAAAAATTCCCAGCTCTGCAGAGGCTGTCCTAGCACCCCGGTCATACAAATACTCATTAATGGCTTTCTCTTGTTGGAGCAGGCGGTCGAACATTAGGAGTGTTGAATTCCAACGTGTGGGGCTGTCACAAATCAAGCGCCTCACTGGCATGTTGTTACGCCGCTGGATATCTGAAAAGTGAGCAATGGCCGTGTAGGAACGCCTGAAATGGCCACACACCTTTCTGGCCTGCTTCAGGACATCCTGTAAGCCTGGGTACTTGTTCACAAAGCGTTGTACGATCAGATTACACACATGTACCATGCACGGCACATGTGTCAACTTGCCCAAATTCAATGCCGCCAACAAATTTCTTCCGTTGTCACAAACCACTTTGCCAATCTTCAGTTGGTGCGGAGTCAGCCATTGATCCACCTGTGCGTTCAGGGCGGACAGGAGTGCTGGCCCGGTGTGACTCTCTGCTTTCAGGGAAGTCAACCCCAAGACGGCGTGACACTGCCGTATCCGGGATGTGGAATAGTATCTGGGGAGCTGGGGGGGGGGGGGGGCCGTTGGTGTGGAGCAAGACGAAGCAGCAGAAGAGGACTCAGCTGAGGAGGTTATGGAAGAGGATGGAGTAGGAGGAGTAGAGGAGGTGGCAGCAGGCCTGTGTGGAAGTCATGGCGGTGTCACCAAATCTTCTGCAGAGCCACGCATTACATGCTTGGCAGGCGTCAGCAGGTTTACCCAATGCCCAGTGTAGGTGATATACCTGCCCTGACCATGCTTTGCAGACCAGGTATCAGTGGTCAGATGGACCCTTGCCCCAACACTGTGTGCCAGACATGCCATTACTCCCTTTTGCACAATCGAGTACAGGTGGGGATTGCCTTTCGTGAAAATAAATTTCGGCCAGGTACCTTCCACTGCAGTGTCCCAATAGCTAAAATTGTTTTGAACGCCTCAGACTCCACCAGCTTGTACGGTAAAAGCTGGCGGGCTAAGAGTTCAGACAAGCCAGCTGTCAGATGCCGGGCAAGGGGGTGACTTTGTGACATTGGCTTCTTACGCTCAAACATGCCCTTAGTTACATAGTTACATAGTTACATAGTTACATAGTAATTAAGGTTGAAAAAAGACTTTCAGTCCATCAAGTTCAACCTGTTAAGATCTCCTTTGATCTGCAATATGCGGATTAGTTATTAATTAAATTATTGATTAAATAATTATTAATAGTATAGTATTGGAGAATGAATAAAGAGTTAGTCCATCAAGTTCAACCTTTTTAGATCTCTATTTATCTTTTTAATTTGGACTATTTATTATTATTGTTAATTGTTAATTATTGTTAATTGATCCAGAGGAAGGCAAACATAAAAAAAAACCCCATTGAAACTTTGTCTCATAAGGGAAAAAAAAAGTAAAATTCCTTCCTGACCCCAGAAACTGGCGATCAAATTTCTCCCTGGATCAATATTTCTTGCTAGTTATCTAGGATAGCCTTGAATGCCCTCTTTATTCAGAAATATATCTAACCCCTTTTTGAAGTTGTCTATCGAATTCGCTGTCACCACCTCCTTTGGTAGAGAATTCCACAGTTTAACCACCCTAACTGTGAAGAACCCTTTTCTTTGTTTAAGGTGAAATCTTTTTTCCTCTAACCTCAACGGATGTCAGTTGAAAATCTCTTGCTACAAAAAGTTCACTTGACAAAGCCTTATATTGACCCTGGATGTATTTAAATAACGTAATCATATCTCCTCTTAGACGCCTTTTTTCTAGCGAAAATAAGTTTAATTTTGCTAGTCTTTCTTCATAACTTAGCCCCTCCATTCCCCTTATTAGTTTTGTAGCCCTTCTCTGTACTTTTTCCAGCTCTAAAATGTATTTTTTGTGAGGTGGTGCCCAAAATTGTACTCCATATTCCAAATGAGGGCGTACTAGAGATTTGTATAGTGGCAGAATTATATCTTCTTCCCTGGCTTCTATACCCTTCTCCAATACTATACTATTAATAATTATTTAATCAATAATTTAATTAATAACTAATCCGCATATTGCAGATCAGAGGAGATCTTAACAGGTTGAACTTGATGGACTGAAAGTCTTTTTTCAACCTTAATTACTATGTAACTATGTAACTATGTAAGTTGGCAGAGTAGGCCTGACACAGACGCTTGCAGACAAGTAACTGCTATTCAATGTATTACAGTCAAAATTGTATTCTTTGTTTAAATGTGGACTACTGACTGTAACACCAGATATGAGTGGTGGCACTGACTGGGCAAGTGGGCACAGTATATGTTGTGAGCCTAAGACACACACGCTGGCAGGCAGGCAAATGAAATTAGAAAAAAGTGTTGCTTTTTTTAAATGTAGACTGCTGGTACACCACCAAATTGGATTGGTTGCACTGGGCACAGTATAAGTTGTGAACCTGAGAGACACACACAGTCAGGCAAATAAACTTAGATTAGACAAAATAAAAGTCTTGGTTTTTAAAAGTAGACTGCTGGTACACCACCAGATTGGATTGGTTGCACTGGGCACAGTATCAGTTGTGAGCCTGACACACACACTGGCTAGTAGGCAGGCAAAAAAACTTAGATTAGAGAAAATAAAAGTTTTGGTTTTTAAAAGTAGACTTCTTGTACACCACCAGATTGGATTGATTGCACTGGGCACAGTATCAGTTGTGAGCCTGACACACACACACTGGCTAGCAGGCAGGCAAATTAACTTAGATTAGACAAAATAAAAGTCTTGGTTTTTAAAAGTAGACTGCTGGTACACCACCAGATTGGATTGATTGCACTGGGCACAGTATCAGTTGTGAGCCTGACACACACACACTGGCTAGCAGGCAGGCAAATGAACTTAGATTAGACAAAATAAAAGTCTTGGTTTTTAAAAGTAGACTGCTGGTACACCACCAGATTGGATTGGTTGCACTGGGCACAGTATCAGTTGTGAGCCTGACACACACACTGGCTAGTAGGCAGGCAAAAAACTTAGATTAGAGAAAATAAAAGTTTTGGTTTTTAAAAGTAGACTGCTTGTACACCACCAGATTGGATTGATTGCACTGGGCACAGTATCAGTTGTGAGCCTGACACACACACACACTGGCTAGCAGGCAGGCAAATTAACTTAGATTAGACAAAATAAAAGTCTTGGTTTTTAAAAGTAGTCTGCTGGTACACCACCAGATTGGATTGATTGCACTGGGCACAGTATCAGTTGTGAGCCTGACACACACACACTTGCTAGCAGGCAGGCAAATGAACTTAGATTAGACAAAATAAAAGTCTTGGTTTTTAAAAGTAGACTGCTGGTACACCACCAGATTGGATTGATTGCACTGGGCACAGGATCAGTTGTGAGCCTGAGAAACACACACTGGCTAGTAGGCAGGCAAATGAACTTAGATTAGAGAAAATAAAAGTTTTGGTTTTTAAAAGTAGACTGCTGGTACGCCACCAGATTGGATTGGTTGCACTAGGCACAGTATCAGTTGTGAGCTTGAGAAACACACAGAATAGCGGTCAGGCAAATGAACTTAGATTTAACAAAATACAATTTTTTTTTTTTTTAAAGTAGACAGCTGGTACACCACCTGATTGGATTGGTTGCACTTGGCACAGTATCAGTTGTGAGCCTGACACACACACTGGCTAGTAGGCCGGCAAATGAACTTAGATTAGAGAAAATAAAAGTTTTGGTTTTTAAAAGTAGTCTGCTGGTACACCACCAGATTGGATTGATTGCACTGGGCACAGTGTATTTTAAAATTATGAGAAAACATTTTCTGTAAACTAAATAAAAATCATATTAGGAGGTTGAAAGAAAAAGAAACCGGATGGGGGGATACCGAGCAGAGCACACCATCTACAGCCCACTGGGAGACAAACTCATCCATTCCCCCAGTAGACAAAGCCAGGTGGTACTCTGCCCGGATACGGGAGCGCACCAGCACCCGGAACATGGCCTCAGGTGACAAGGGAACCCCCCCTATCAAACACTGATTCCTGGACTTATATATAGCCAACTTGGCTAATGCCAGGAGCAGGTTGACGAGGAGGTCCCTGGCCTTATTGCCCCGGGACACTGGGCGCCCAAAAATAAAAATGTGAGGGGAGAAATGCAGCCAGAACTGCAGGAGGAGGCCCCTCAAGAGTGACAAGAGGGGCTGCAGTCTGGCGCAACTAAAATAAACATGATACACGGACTCTCCCTTGCCACAGAATGGACAAGTGGAGGGAGAGTCCGTGAATTTAGCTAAGTACTCTCCCGTGCTCAGTGCACCATGGAGCACTCTCCAACTCAAGTCTTGGAACTAAATCAGAATAAAGTTCCCTCCACCGGGGCCTCTTGCCCTCGTCAGCTGGTAGGACCCGCCTCCAGATGGTATCGGGATGGGTCACGAGGGCAAGGAAGTGCACTGTATGGAGCACGAGAGAATATAAGCTCTTCCTCGGCATGCCGCGAAAGCATGCCGAGGGTATGTCCCTCAACCTCGAGAGGTTGGGGACAGGAGGAGCCTGAGGGGAAACACGGGGCTTGTGTCCAATGCAAACAGCCGGAGAAGGGGTGTTGAAAGGTGCATGTGGCACTCCGGCCTGCAAAGCCCCGCAAAGGAAGGTGCGCGAGACGGGGGAGATGGCATCTCTAATCTCCTGGAGCAAGCGCCCTGAGACTTTGGGCGTCACATATCCCAAACGGAGCGCAAGCTCCTGGGGTGACACCCAATCAGAACGCCCGTATTCCAGGAGATCCCCGACTCGGGTCATCCGTGCATGACTAAGGCGGCGGATGATACTGGGGGACTGTAACATTGGAGCCCCCACTGCTGCATTAAATAGCAGGGGCTCCGTGAATATTTCATCCCCCAAAGGCACGCCCTGCCTGGTCACGGAGACCATGCTCCAGGCCTTGAGGGTTTCCTGGTAGTATGCCGGCAACACAGAGAGGTCTCTCCCAAACCCCTCGGGCCTGATCAGAAATAATTGCCGGTCATACCCCAGGTTGCGCAACTGGCGATAAAAGCTGGATGCCAGTGCGCACCACTGCGGAGAGGGATCTGCATATAGGTATCTCTGCAGGTACTGAAGGCGGAAGGTGGACAACTGGGAGCACACACAAACTACTCCCTGTCCACCCTCTACCAAAGGCAGACTTGCCACCCCTGCAGAGACCCAATGCCTTCCCATCCAGAGGAAATCTAACAAATTTCTCTGGATATTGGTGACAAACTCGGGGGTCGGACTCAGACAAATCAGCCGGTGCCAGATCTGAGAAGCCACCAGCTGATTCACCACTAGAGTCCGCCCCCTAAGGGAAAGCATTTTTGCTAGACCCCTCCATCGTCCCAGACGAGAGAGGACACTGCCCTCTAACTCCCTCCAGTTGTCTGGGACGGAAGCGTCCGCAGCGGACAGGTAGACCCCCAGATATTTAATGACATCTGCCTCCCACGTGATGTCACGAAACATGGGAGGCAAAGAGTCTACCTTTAAATTACCCTCTAAAAGGCCTTTGCATTTGGACCAGTTGATCTGAGCGGAGGAGGCAGCTGAATATACCTCCTGGCACTGTTTTGCCAGCTCAAGATCAACTGGATCCTGGGCCACGAGGAGCACATCGTCAGCATAAGCTGAAAGGACAATCCGCATGTCTGGATCTTTTAGCACCAGCCCTGTGAGCCTTTTCCTCAGTAGGCAGAGGAAAGGCTCAATGGCCAGTGCATATAACTGTCCAGACAAGGGACATCCTTGACGCACCCCTCGTCCAAATACCAAAGGTGCTGTTAGGGACCAATTGATTTTAAGTAAACACTCTGCAGAGGCGTACAGCGTTCTTATAAAGCCCACAAACTGTGGGCCAAAGCCGTACGCTTGCAGAGTGGCTATGAGGTAACCATGGTCCACCCTGTCAAACGCCTTCTCTTGATCTAAAGAGAGAAAGGCGAGTGACAGACCAGTCCTGCGAGAATAATGCAATAGATCCCGGACCAGAAAGATACTATCAAAGATAGTCCGGCTCGGGATCGCATAGGACTGGTCAGGGTGAACCAATTCTGCCAGCACAGACCCAAGTCTAAGCGAGATGGCTTTAGCTACAATCTTGTAGTCCGTGCTGAGCAGAGAGACCGGTCGCCAGTTCTTAATAAGCCGGAGATCCCCCTTTTTGGGCAGCAGGGCAAGTACTGCCCTGCGACAAGACAGGGGCATCTCCCCGGTCTCCAGGGCTTCCCCAAGGACCAGATGGAAATCAGGTCCCAGAGTCTCCCAGAAAAATTGGAAAAACTCTACAGTCAGTCCGTCCAGTCCTGGAGACTTCTCACAGGACATGGCACGGAGGGCTTCAGAGAGCTCTTGAAAAGATAGTGGTATATCAAGCCGCTCTCTTACACCCTCACTGACTGTGGGGAGCCCCTCCCATAGCACCCTGCAGGCGTCTGGAGAAATGGGATCCGGAGAGTAAAGATCTTTATAAAAGTTCCGGGCTCTATCCCGGATACTCTCCGGATCTGTAAGGGGGGCACCGTCTTCATCTAGAAGACAGGTGATGTGCCTACTGTTACCCCCCTTTTTCTCCAGTGAGTAGAAGAGGCGCGAGCCGCGGTCTAGATCTTTGAGAAAACCTAAGCGGCTGCGCACGTATGCCCCCTTGGCCTGGTGTCGTTCCAGGTCACAGAGGACACCCTTCCTCTCTACATACTCGCTCTGCAGGGATTGGTCCCTACAAGTGAACAGCCTCTGCTCCAGATGGAGTACCTCCCCCCGGAGTGACTCCAACTCAGCTTCGCGCTGCCCACTCGCACCCTTGGTATATTCCTGACACAGAAGTCGCAAATGAACCTTGCCCACGTCCCACCACAGTTTTAACGTGGCAAAGTCCCCCTTGCAACCCCTCCAGTCCGTCCAAAACTCCCGGATCAATGTCACGAGCCCCTGGTCCTTCAACAAAGCATTGTTGAAGTGCCAATAGGTGGCTCGTGGCGCTGTTGGCGTTAGCGCCACTGTCACAGACACACAGTTGTGGTCTGTGAACGGAGCCAGCCTAATGGCACAAGAACCGACTCGTGACATATAGTGACTATATATATATAGTCTGTCGATCCGGGAGTGGGACACCAGACCGGCTCTAACCCTGACGTAGGTGAAACCGTCTGATGCCCCTGGGTTCTGCTCTCGCCAGATGTCCTCCAGGGAGAAGCGGGCGATGATCTCCCGCAGGGCTGACGCAGAAGGCGGGTACGGCTCTGGACTATTCCGGTCCAGAGCGTCGAGGGTGCAGTTGAAATCACCCCCGAGTACCAAACACTCATCTGCGTCAACCGTCTCCAAAAACTGGGACAGTCTGGCGAGGAACCTCACTCTCTCGAGCCCTCCAGCAGGGGCATATATATTAACTAGGTTAATGATGCTACCCTGCTCTCGGACCCGGAGGTTTATTAGACGGCCTGGGATAACAGCTTTCACAAGCAGCAGCTCTGGCTGAAAAGACTCTGAGAACAGGGTCACCACTCCACATGACGCCGATGTGAAGTGGCTGAAGAAGACCCTGCCTCTCCACTCCAGTTACCACGAGGCCTCAGCCTCTGGAGTGGTGTGAGTTTCCTGCAGGAAGCTCACAGAGTACCCTCCCTGATATAAATAGGAGAGTACCTGGAACCTGCGGAAACTGTCTTGACAGCCATTGGTATTTAGCGTGCTGATGTGCAAAGCCATTACTGCGTGTCAGGAATTGTGCGTTCCTCAGACCCTTGAGACTGCTGATAGGACACGCACATTTTATAGAATTTCCGGACGCGGAGATGCTCCGCAGTCCCAGAATTCTTGGCCCTAGTGCTGACCACTAGATATTGCTGGAGAGAGTGGAGAATAAACAACATATTCTTCCACCTCTCCAAGGCCAGCCGCACCTTCCTTTTCTTTTGTCCATGAAGGGTGCTCTCAAGGAATAGATCTATTTCCTTGACAGGGATAACCCACCCAGAATCTGATGTTCCTTCTAGTGGGTCACCCCTGGGCTCCTCTTGGCTGAGGGCTTTTACTCCATCCTCCCCGGCTGGAGTCAGTTTCCTCAGCTTTATTCTCAGGGACCCCCTCTTAGATGATACAGAAGGAGTCCCTTTAGCACCCTTCAAGGTAAATAATGGACCCTTGGATTGCTGCTGCACCCCTGTAGCTTCAGGAGTGCATTCAGGGGTTGCTGGCTGGACAGCAGTGGCTGGCATGGCTTCCTTAATGGAAGCCTTGGAGGCTTTATATGCCTCCTCTGCCAGTTCCACCGCTGCTTGCTCAGCTTGGATGGCACCGATGTTAGGGTCAGTGGACGGCTGAGGAGGGTAGACAGGCTCTCCCATGATGTTAACAGGAAAACCTGTTTTATCACCCTCCCCCATTTCCACTTCCCCTTGTGCCACATCCCCCCTGACAGACAAATCCATGGGGTCCTGAATGGGGGTCATGCCTATATTCCCCCCCTCCAGTAGTGACTCGGCCTGGGGCTCTAACAAAGCCCGAGGTACGTCACTAGAGAGTGACACTGGAGGAGGAGACTGACTGGTGCCCTTGAAGCTCAGCACCTCAGGGACACTGACTACCCATTCAGCAGGGGCTTTGTTGGGTCCCCCCCTCAAAGGCCAGAGGCAGAACCTGATCTTTCTTGTCTACCCCTGCCTCACTTGGGAGACCCTCTTGCCCCTGCTTTTCCTCCAGACCCTTTTCCACATTAGCCCCTATAGGGTCTGGATAGAGAGATGTGTGGTCTGGCACCGGCTGGCTGAGCTTAATTTCCGGGCCAGACAATGTCACCGGATGAGGAGGAGATGTTTTGTTCCTCTTCTTGCTTTTAGAGGGAGGTGCTCCACTATAGAGCACTTCCCACTTATCAGCAACCTCCCTGTTGGTTTTATGCTTCCTCTTCCTGGGGACGTCACTCCTGGAAGAGGAGCTGCCACTAGCTGCCTCCCCTGCAGAGGGCTTATTATCCCTCTGCTTACACTGTGCCCCCACACTAACTGATGTAATTATGGTGGGGGCAGATTGGAACTTGGGAAATGCAGCTGTGACACTGGGAGGACCGGTGACATTCTTCCCCTTTTTCCCCGTGTCTGCAGTCTTGCTGGAGACCACAGACACAGATGGCTTTTTTGGGGAAGAAGGGGGTTTGGAGGCCGTGGTGGTGGCTTGAGGAACGGCCTCCTTGCCTGAGCTCTGTGGTGTTATGGGCTCAGCGGGGATGGGTGCCGTACTGACGGAGGTGCCATTTGGTGGGGCTGGGGCATGATGCTTTACATTAGGACAATTCCTACGTGTATGCCCCAACCCTTTGCAATGATAGCACTGCACCTCCGTAGTGCTGTAAAAAATCCTGTACAGCACCCCCTCAAATGGAACCCCAAAAGACCCCTCTATGTTTTCTGCGCCCTGAGGCAGGCACATTTGTACCTGCCTCTTGAAAGAGAGCACATGACGAAGTGCTCTCTCTCTGCACCCCAGGGGAATTTTAATAAATGGTGTTTTTACTTCCCCTAGGGTTAGCAGGTGGGGGCGCAGGAGGGAGTCTGGTAGGAAGGGGGGCACATTAGAGAGTGTTACTTTTGTGCCCAACCCTTCCAGGGGTTCTATTGGGACATATAATCCCCCCACTGTGATGCCTCTCTGTACAAGAATGTGAGCAGCAGCCAGCGTACGGGTAAAGAAAACTGCTTTCCCGTACATTTTGCTGGCTGCTACTATAACAGAGGGGCTGATGACGTTAGCTGCAGCACGCAGATAGATATCAATGCTGTAGACCCCAGACATCTGACATTTAACCCCATGCTTCCTAGTGATCTGCCCCTCAGCCCCAGCGGTGGTATTACTGGGGCCAGCAGAAACCACCTGTGACCAGGTATTAGCCACAGGGGTAGGTCTGCTGGCAGAACCACCAGGAGCTGGGGCTGCCTTATCTGCCTGGGGCCTATGCTGTGCAGTGCTGCAGCTAGGATTTTCAGGGGCCATTATTCCCCCTTTTGACCCCTGAGGCTTCTTAGTGGTCTTATCCCTCATGTTTAGACCCTTTTTTTTTTTAGTTTATTTGTTTTATTTATTTTTATTTTTTGTTTTATGATTTTTTACTGTTTTCTTTTTTTTTTAAATATAAAAGTGGGAAAAAGAAACAAAAAGACAAAACTAAGGGAGACAAAACTAAGGGAGAGAGAGAGGTGATGCTTGGCAGTGGAAGGGTTAATGGTCTGTTGCAAGGTGACTAATTGCAACAACACAGAGAACACAGAGGCTTTTTAACCCCTCTGTGTCTCTGTGTCAGATGTTAAAAAAAAGCCTTAACAACAAAAAATCTAATTGTTTCCCCCCCCCACTGCCTACAAAGATGTTACTTGTCTTCTCTCCCCCCAAAACATAAAACCCAACACCAAACAAACAAAACTTCAACAAAACCTAATAAACTTTTTAAAAGAAAAAAAAAGTCAAAGTAACAAAGCTCCAGGAGTGAAGGTGTAGTGCTAAGGGAGGGGTGTGGCAAAGTATCCAGGAGACAGCTCACTCTCCTGGGATAGAGACTTGAGCCTGACTCCCAGAAAACTAAAACTTAAATTAAACTAAGAAAAACACCACAAAAACTCCCAAAAAAAGAACAACACTGTGCACAAAGTGCTTATAAACAGAAAGGTGTTAAAATAAAACTTGTATTTGAGGGACTAAGACCCTAAAAAGCCTTTTGTTTGGAGCTCAAGCATGCACACAACATGCTCTCTGAGCACTGGGCACAGTATCAGTTGTGAGCCTGAGAAACACACAGAATAGCGGTCAAGCAAATGAACTTAGATTTAACAAAATAAAAGTTTTGGTTTTTAAAAGTACACTGCTGGTACACCACCAGATTTGATTGATTTCAAAGGGCACAGTATAAATTGTGACCCTAAATCTAAAATAACTTAGATTTAACAAAATACAATTTTTGTATTTTTAAAAGTAGACTGCTGGTACACCACCTGATTGGATTGGTTGCACTGGGCACAGTATCAGTTGTGAGCCTGACACAAACACTGGCTAGTAGGCAGGCAAATGAACTTAGATTAGACAAAATAAAAGTCTTGGTTTTTAAAAGTAGCCTGCTGGTACACCACCAGATTGGATTGATTGCACTGGGCACAGGATCAGTTGTGAGCCTAAGAAACACACACTGGCTAGTAGGCAGGCAAATGAACTTAGATTAGAGAAAATAAAAGTTTTGGTTTTTAAAGGAAGACTGCTGGTACGCCACCAGATTGGATTGGTTGCACTAGGCACAGTATCAGTTGTGAGCTTGAGAAACACACAGAATAGCGGTCAGGCAAATGAACTTAGATTTAACAAAATACAATTATTTTATTTTTTTTAAAGTAGACAGCTGGTACACCACCTGATTGGATTGGTTGCACTTGGCACAGTATCAGTTGTGAGCCTGACACACACACTGGCTAGTAGGCCGGCAAATGAACTTAGATTTGAGAAAATAAAAGTTTTGGTTTTTAAAAGTAGTCTGCTGGTACACCACCAGATTGGATTGATTGCACTGGGCACAGTATCAGTTGTGAGCCTGAGAAACACACAGAATAGCGGTCAGGCAAATGAACTTAGATTTAACAAAATAAAAGTTTTGGTTTTTAAAAGTACACTGCTGGTACACCACCAGATTGGATTGATTTCAAAGGGCACAGTATAAATTGTGACCCTAAATCTAAAATAACTTAGATTTAACAAAATACAATTTTTGTATTTTTAAAAGTAGACTGCTGGTACACCACCTGATTGGATTGGTTGCACTGGGCACAGTATCAGTTGTGAGCCTGACACAAACACTGGCTAGTAGGCAGGCAAATGAACTTAGATTAGACAAAATAAAAGTCTTGGTTTTTAAAAGTAGCCTGCTGGTACACCACCAGATTGGATTGATTGCACTGGGCACAGTATCAGTTGTGAGCCTGAGAAACACACACTGGCTAGTAGGCAGGCAAATGAACTTAGATCAGAGAAAATAAAAGTTTTGGTTTTTAAAAGTAGACTGCTGGTACACCACCAGATTGGATTGATTGCACTGGGCACAGTATCAGTTGTGAGCCTGAGAAACACACAGAATAGAGGTCAGGCAAATTCACTTAGATTTAACAAAATACAATTTTGTTTTTTTTAAAGGTAGACTGCTGGTACACCACCAGATTGGATTGGTTGCACTGGGCACAGTATCAGTTGTGAGCCTGACACACACACTGGCTAGTAGGCAGGCAAAAAAACTTAGATTAGACAAAATAAAAGTCTTGGTTTTTAAAAGTAGGCTGCTGGTACACCACCAGAATGGATTGATTGCACTGGGCACAGTATCAGTTGTGAACCTGAGAAACACACACTGGCTAGTAGGCTGGCAAATGAACTTAGATTAGAGAAAATAAAAGTTTTGGTTTTTAAAAGTAGACTGCTGGTACACCACCAGATTGGATTGATTGCACTGGGCACAGTATCAGTTGTGAGCCTGAGAAACACACAGAATAGCGGTCAGGAAAATGAACTTAGATTTAACAAAATACAATTTTGGGTTTTTAAAAGTAGACTGCTGGTACACCACCTGATTGGATTGGTTGCACTGGGCACAGTATCAGTTGTGAGCCTGACACACACACTGGCTAGTAGGCAGGCAAATTAACTTAGATTAGACAAAATAAAAGTCTTGGTTTTTAAAAGTAGTCTGCTGGTACACCACCAGATTGGATTGATTGCACTGGGCACAGCATAAGTTGTGAGCCTGACACACACACTGGCTAGTAGGCAGGCAAATGAACTTAGATTAGACAAAATAAAAGTCTTGGTTTTTAAAAGTAGACTGCTGGTACACCACCAGATTGGATTGATTGCACTGGGCACAGCATAAGTTGTGAGCCTGACACACACACTGGCTAGTAGGCAAGCAAATTAACTTAGATTAGAGAAATTAAAAGTTTGGGTATTTAAAAGTAGACTGCTGGTACACCACCTGATTGGATTGGTTGCACTGGGCACAGCATCAGCTGTGAGCCTGAAACACACACTGGCTAGTAGGCAGGTAAATGAACTTAGATTAGACAAAATAAAAGTCTTGGTTTTTAAAAGTAGACTGCTGGTACACCACCAGATTGGATTGATTGCACTGGGCACAGTATCAGTTGTGAGCCTGAGAAACACACAGAATAGAGGTCAGGCAAATTAACTTAGATTTAACAAAATACAATTTGGGGTTTTTAAAAGTAGACTGCTGGTACACCACCTGATTGGATTGGTTGCACTGGGCACAGTATCAGTTGTGAGCCTGACACACACACTGGCTAGTAGGCAGGCAAATGAACTTAGATTAGACAAAATAAAAGTCTTGGTTTTTAAAAGTAGGCTGCTGGTACACCACCAGATTGGATTGATTGCACTGGGCACAGTATCAGTTGTGAGCCTGAGAAACACACAGAATAGCGGTCAGGCAAATGAACTTAGATTTAACAAAATAAAAGTTTTGGTTTTTAAAAGTACACTGCTGGTACACCACCAGATTTGATTGATTTCAAAGGGCACAGTATAAATTGTGACCCTAAATCTAAAATAACTTAGATTTAACAAAATACAATTTTTGTATTTTTAAAAGTAGACTGCTGGTACACCACCTGATTGGATTGGTTGCACTGGGCACAGTATCAGTTGTGAGCCTGACACAAACACTGGCTAGTAGGCAGGCAAATGAACTTAGATTAGACAAAATAAAAGTCTTGGTTTTTAAAAGTAGACTGCTGGTACACCACCAGATTGGATTGATTGCACTGGGCACAGGATCAGTTGTGAGCCTAAGAAACACACACTGGCTAGTAGGCAGGCAAATGAACTCAGATTAGAGAAAATAAAAGTTTTGGTTTTTAAAGGTAGACTGCTGGTACGCCACCAGATTGGATTGGTTGCACTAGGCACAGTATCAGTTGTGAGCTTGAGAAACACACAGAATAGCGGTCAGGCAAATGAACTTAGATTTAAAAAAATACAATTTTTTTTTTTTTTTTTAAGTAGACAGCTGGTACACCACCTGATTGGATTGGTTGCACTTGGCACAGTATCAGTTGTGAGCCTGACACACACACTGGCTAGTAGGCCGGCAAATGAACTTAGATTTGAGAAAATAAAAGTTTTGGTTTTTAAAAGTAGTCTGCTGGTACACCACCAGATTGGATTGATTGCACTGGGCACAGTATCAGTTGTGAGCCTGAGAAACACACAGAATAGCGGTCAGGCAAATGAACTTAGATTTAACAAAATAAAAGTTTTGGTTTTTAAAAGTACACTGCTGGTACACCACCAGATTGGATTGATTTCAAAGGGCACAGTATAAATTGTGACCCTAAATCTAAAATAACTTAGATTTAACAAAATACAATTTTTGTATTTTTAAAAGTAGACTGCTGGTACACCACCTGATTGGATTGGTTGCACTGGGCACAGTATCAGTTGTGAGCCTGACACAAACACTGGCTAGTAGGCAGGCAAATGAACTTAGATTAGACAAAATAAAAGTCTTGGTTTTTAAAAGTAGCCTGCTGGTACACCACCAGATTGGATTGATTGCACTGGGCACAGTATCAGTTGTGAGCCTGAGAAACACACACTGGCTAGTAGGCAGGCAAATGAACTTAGATCAGAGAAAATAAAAGTTTTGGTTTTTAAAAGTAGACTGCTGGTACACCACCAGATTGGATTGATTGCACTGGGCACAGTATCAGTTGTGAGCCTGAGAAACACACAGAATAGAGGTCAGGCAAATTCACTTAGATTTAACAAAATACAATTTTGTTTTTTTTAAAGGTAGACTGCTGGTACACCACCAGATTGGATTGGTTGCACTGGGCACAGTATCAGTTGTGAGCCTGACACACACACTGGCTAGTAGGCAGGCAAAAAAACTTAGATTAGACAAAATAAAAGTCTTGGTTTTTAAAAGTAGACTGCTGGTACACCAACAGAATGGATTGATTGCACTGGGCACAGTATCAGTTGTGAACCTGAGAAACACACACTGGCTAGTAGGCTGGCAAATGAACTTAGATTAGAGAAAATAAAAGTTTTGGTTTTTAAAAGTAGACTGCTGGTACACCACCAGATTGGATTGATTGCACTGGGCACAGTATCAGTTGTGAGCCTGAGAAACACACAGAATAGCGGTCAGGCAAATGAACTTAGATTTAACAAAATACAATTTTGGGTTTTTAAAAGTAGACTGCTGGTACACCACCTGATTGGATTGGTTGCACTGGGCACAGTATCAGTTGTGAGCCTGACACACACACTGGCTAGTAGGCAGGCAAATGAACTTAGATTAGACAAAATAAAAGTCTTGGTTTTTAAAAGTAGTCTGCTGGTACACCACCTGATTGGATTGATTGCACTGGGCACAGCATAAGTTGTGAGCCTGACACACACACTGGCTAGTAGGCAGGCAAATGAACTTAGATTAGACAAAATAAAAGTCTTGGTTTTTAAAAGTAGACTGCTGGTACACCACCAGATTGGATTGATTGCACTGGGCACAGCATAAGTTGTGAGCCTGACACACACACTGGCTAGTAGGCAAGCAAATTAACTTAGATTAGAGAAATTAAAAGTTTGGGTATTTAAAAGTAGACTGCTGGTACACCACCTGATTGGATTGGTTGCACTGGGCACAGCATCAGCTGTGAGCCTGAAACACACACTGGCTAGTAGGCAGGTAAATGAACTTAGATTAGACAAAATAAAAGTCTTGGTTTTTAAAAGTAGACTGCTGGTACACCACCAGATTGGATTGATTGCACTGGGCACAGTATCAGTTGTGAGCCTGAGAAACACACAGAATAGAGGTCAGGCAAATTAACTTAGATTTAACAAAATACAATTTGGGGTTTTTAAAAGTAGACTGCTGGTACACCACCTGATTGGATTGGTTGCACTGGGCACAGTATCAGTTGTGAGCCTGACACACACACTGGCTAGTAGGCAGGCAAATGAACTTAGATTAGACAAAATAAAAGTCTTGGTTTTTAAAAGTAGGCTGCTGGTACACCACCAGATTGGATTGATTGCACTGGGCACAGTATCAGTTGTGAGCCTGAGAAACACACAGAATAGCGGTCAGGCAAATGAACCTAGATTTAAGAAAATACAATTTTGGTTTTTTTAAATGTACACTGCAGGTACACACCCTGATTGGATTGGTTGCACTGGGCACAGTATCAATTATGAGCCTGAGACATGCACAGACTAGCTGTCAGGCAAATTCACTTATATTTAACAAAATACAATTTTGTTTTTTTTAAAGGTAGGCTGCTGGTACACCACCTGATTGGATTGGTTGCACTGGGCACAGTATCAGTTGTGAGCCTGAGACACGCACAGACTAGCTGTCAGGCAAATGAATTTAGATTTAACAAAATACAAGTTTGGGTTTTTTAAATGTACACTGCTGGTACAGCACCGGATTGGATTGGGTGCACTGGGCACAGTATCAGTTGTGAGCCTGAGACACGCACAGACTTGCTGTCAGGCAAATGAACTTAGATTAGAGAAAATAAAAGTTTTGGTTTTTAAAAGTAGACTGCTGGTACACCACCAGATTTGATTGATTGCACTGGGCACAGTATAAGTTGTGAGCCTGAGAAACACACAGACTAGCTGTCAGGCAAATGAATTTAGATTTAACAAAATACAAGTTTGGGTTTTTTAAATGTACACTGCTGGTACACCACCTGATTGGATTGGTTGCACTGGGCACAGTATCAGTTGTAAGCCTGAGACACACACAGACTAGCTGTCAGGCAAATTAACTTAGATTTAATAAAATACAATTTGGGGGGTTTTAAATTTACACTGCTGGTACACCACCAGATTGGATTGGTTGCACTGGGCACAGTATCAATTATGAGCCTGAGACATGCACAGACTAGCTGTCAGGCAAATTCACTTAGATTTAACAAAATACAATTCTGTTTTTTTTAAAGGTAGGCTGCTGGTACACCACCTGATTGGATTGATTGCACTGGGCACAGCATCAGTTGTGAGCCTGAGAAACACACACTGGCTAGTAGGCAGGCAAATGAACTTAGATTAGAGAAAATAAAAGTTTTGGTTTTTAAAAGTAGACTGCTGGTACACCACCAGATTGGATTGGTTGCACTGGGCACAGTATCAGTTGTGAGCCTGAGAAACACACAGAATAGCAGTCAGGCAAATGAATTTAGATTTAACAAAATACAAGTTTGGGTTTTTTAAATGTACACTGCTGGTACAGCACCGGATTGGATTGGGTGCACTGGGCACAGTATCAGTTGTGAGCCTGAGACACGCACAGACTTTCTGTCAGGCAATGAACTTAGATTAGACAAAATAAAAGTTTTGGTTTTTAAAAGTAGACTGCTGGTACACCACCAGATTTGATTGATTGCACTGGGCACAGTATCAGTTGTGAGCCTGAGAAACACACAGAATAGCGGTCAGGCAAATGAACTTAGATTTAAGAAAATACAATTTTGTTTTTTTTAAATGTACACTGCAGGTACACCCCCTGATTGGATTGGTTGCACTGGGCACAGTATCAATTATGAGCCTGAGACATGCACAGACTAGCTGTCAGGCAAATTCACTTATATTTAACAAAATACAATTTTGTTTTTTTTAAAGGTAGGCTGCTGGTACACCACCTGATTGGATTGGTTGCACTGGGCACAGTATCAGTTGTGAGCCTGAGACACGCACAGACTAGCTGTCAGGCAAATGAATTTATATTTAACAAAATACAAGTTTGGGTTTTTTAAATGTACACTGCTGGTACAGCACCGGATTGGATTGGGTGCACTGCTCACAGTATCAGTTGTGAGCCTGAGACACGCGCAGACTTGCTGTCAGGCAAATGAACTTAGATTAGACAAAATAAAAGTTTTGGGTTTTAAAAGTAGACTGCTGGTACACCACCAGATTTGATTGATTGCACTGGGCACAGTATAAGTTGTGAGCCTGAGAAACACACAGACTAGCTGTCAGGCAAATGAATTTAGATTTAACAAAATACAAGTTTGGGTTTTTTAAATGTACACATGCAGGTACACCACCTGATTGGATTGGTTGCACTGGGCACAGTATCAGTTGTAAGCCTGAGACACACACAGACTAGCTGTCAGGAAAATTAACTTAGATTTAACAAAATACAATTTGGGGGGTTTTAAATTTACAATGCTGGTACACCACCTGATTGGATTGGTTGCACTGGGCACACTATCAATTATGAGCCTGAGACATGCACAGACTAGCTGTCAGGCAAATTCACTTAGATTCAACAAAATACAATTTTGTTTTTTTTAAAGGTAGACTGCTGTTACACCACCTGATTGGATTGATTGCACTAGGCACAGCATCAGTTGTGAGCCTGAGAAACACACACTGGCTAGTAGGCAGGCAAATGAACTTAGATTAGAGAAAATAAAAGTTTTGGTTTTTAAAAGTAGACTGCTGGTACACCACCAGATTGGATTGGTTGCACTGGGCACAGTATCAGTTGTGAGCCTGAGAAACACACAGAATAGCAGTCAGGCAAATGAATTTAGATTTAACAAAATACAAGTTTGGGTTTTTTAAATGTACACTGCTGGTACAGCACCGGATTGGATTGGGTGCACTGGGCACAGTATCAGTTGTGAGCCTGAGACACGCACAGACTTTCTGTCAGGCAATGAACTTAGATTAGACAAAATAAAAGTTTTGGTTTTTAAAAGTAGACTGCTGGTACATCACCAGATTGGATTGGTTGCACTGGGCACAGTATCAGCTGTGAGCCTGACACACACACTGGCTAGTAGGCAGGCAAATGAACTTAGATTAGACAAAATAAAAGTCTTGGTTTTTAAAAGTAGGCTGCTGGTACACCACCAGATTGGATTGATTGCACTGGGCACAGTATCAGTTGTGAGCCTGAGAAACACACAGAATAGCGGTCAGGCAAATGAACTTAGATTTAAGAAAATACAATTTTGGTTTTTTTTAAATGTACACTGCAGGTACACCCCCTGATTGGATTGGTTGCACTGGGCACAGTATCAATTATGAGCCTGAGACATGCACAGACTAGCTGTCAGGCAAATTCACTTATATTTAACAAAATACAATTTTGTTTTTTTTAAAGGTAGGCTGCTGGTACACCACCTGATTGGATTGGTTGCACTGGGCACAGTATCAGTTGTGAGCCTGAGACACGCACAGACTAGCTGTCAGGCAAATGAATTTAGATTTAACAAAATACAAGTTTGGGTTTTTTAAATGTACACTGCTGGTACAGCACCGGATTGGATTGGGTGCACTGGGCACAGTATCAGTTGTGAGCCTGAGACACGCACAGACTTGCTGTCAGGCAAATGAACTTAGATTAGACAAAATAAAAGTTTTGGTTTTTAAAAGTAGACTGCTGGTACACCACCAGATTTGATTGATTGCACTGGGCACAGTATAAGTTGTGAGCCTGAGAAACACACAGACTAGCTGTCAGGCAAATGAATTTAGATTTAACAAAATACAAGTTTGGGTTTTTTAAATGTACACTGCTGGTACACCACCTGATTGGATTGGTTGCACTGGGCACAGTATCAGTTGTAATCCTGAGACACACACAGACTAGCTGTCAGGCAAATTAACTTAGATTTAACAAAATACAATTTGGGGGGTTTTAAATTTACACTGCTGGTACACCACCAGATTGGATTGGTTGCACTGGGCACAGTATCAATTATGAGCCTGAGACATGCACAGACTAGCTGTCAGGCAAATTCACTTAGATTTAACAAAATACAATTTTGTTTTTTTTAAAGGTAGACTGCTCGTACACCACCTGATTGGATTGATTGCACTGGGCACAGCATCAGTTGTGAGCCTGAGAAACACACACTGGCTAGTAGGCAGGCAAATGAACTTAGATTAGAGAAAATAAAAGTTTTGGTTTTTAAAAGTAGACTGCTGGTACACCACCAGATTGGATTGGTTGCACTGGGCACAGTATCAGTTGTGAGCCTGAGAAACACACAGAATAGCAGTCAGGCAAATGAATTTAGATTTAACAAAATACAAGTTTGGGTTTTTTAAATGTACACTGCTGGTACAGCACCGGATTGGATTGGGTGCACTGGGCACAGTATCAGTTGTGAGCCTGAGACACGCACAGACTTTCTGTCAGGCAATGAACTTAGATTAGACAAAATAAAAGTTTTGGTTTTTAAAAGTAGACTGCTGGTACACCACCAGATTTGATTGATTGCACTGGGCACAGTATAAGTTGTGAGCCTGAGAAACACACAGACTAGCTGTCAGGCAAATGAATTTAGATTTAACAAAATACAAGTTTGGGTTTTTTAAATGTACACTGCTGGTACACCACCTGATTGGATTGGTTGCACTGGGCACAGTATCAGTTGTAAGCCTGAGACACACACAGACTAGCTGTCAGGCAAATTAACTTAGATTTAACAAAATACAATTTGGGGGGTTTTAAATTTACACTGCTGGTACACCACCAGATTGGATTGGTTGCACTGGGCACAGTATCAATTATGAGCCTGAGACATGCACAGACTAGCTGTCAGGCAAATTCACTTAGATTTAACAAAATACAATTTTGTTTTTTTAAAAGGTAGACTGCTGGTACACCACCTGATTGGATTGATTGCACTAGGCACAGCATCAGTTGTGAGCCTGAGAAACACACACTGGCTAGTAGGCAGGCAAATGAACTTAGATTAGAGAAAATAAAAGTTTTGGTTTTTAAAAGTAGACTGCTGGTACACCACCAGATTGGATTGGTTGCACTGGGCACAGTATCAGTTGTGAGCCTGAGAAACACACAGAATAGCAGTCAGGCAAATGAATTTAGATTTAACAAAATACAAGTTTGGGTTTTTTAAATGTACACTGCTGGTACAGCACCGGATTGGATTGGGTGCACTGGGCACAGTATCAGTTGTGAGCCTGAGACACGCACAGACTTTCTGTCAGGCAATGAACTTAGATTAGACAAAATAAAAGTTTTGGTTTTTAAAAGTAGACTGCTGGTACACCACCAGATTTGATTGATTGCACTGGGCACAGTATCAGTTGTGAGCCTGAGAAACACACAGAATAGCGGTCAGGCAAATGAACTTAGATTTAAGAAAATACAATTTTGGTTTTTTTAAATGTACACTGCAGGTACACCCCCTGATTGGATTGGTTGCACTGGGCACAGTATCAATTATGAGCCTGAGACATGCACAGACTAGCTGTCAGGCAAATTCACTTATATTTAACAAAATACAATTTTGTTTTTTTTAAAGGTAGGCTGCTGGTACACCACCTGATTGGATTGGTTGCACTGGGCACAGTATCAGTTGTGAGCCTGAGACACGCACAGACTAGCTGTCAGGCAAATGAATTTATATTTAACAAAATACAAGTTTGGGTTTTTTAAATGTACACTGCTGGTACAGCACCGGATTAGATTGGGTGCACTGCTCACAGTATCAGTTGTGAGCCTGAGACACGCACAGACTTGCTGTCAGGCAAATGAACTTAGATTAGACAAAATAAAAGTTTGGTTTTTAAAAGTAGACTGCTGGTACACCACCAGATTTGATTGATTGCACTGGGCACAGTATAAGTTGTGAGCCTGAGAAACACACAGACTAGCTGTCAGGCAAATGAATTTAGATTTAACAAAATACAAGTTTGGGTTTTTTAAATGTACACTGCTGGTACACCACCTGATTGGATTGGTTGCACTGGGCACAGTATCAGTTGTAAGCCTGAGACACACAGACTAGCTGTCAGGCAAATTAACTTAGATTTAACAAAATACAATTTGGGGGGTTTTAAATTTACAATGCTGGTACACCACCTGATTGGATTGGTTGCACTGGGCACAGTATCAATTATGAGCCTGAGACATGCACAGACTAGCTGTCAGGCAAATTCACTTAGATTCAACAAAATACAATTTTGTTTTTTTAAAAGGTAGACTGCTGGTACACCACCTGATTGGATTGATTGCACTAGGCACAGCATCAGTTGTGAGCCTGAGAAACACACACTGGCTAGTAGGCAGGCAAATGAACTTAGATTAGAGAAAATAAAAGTTTTGGTTTTTAAAAGTAGACTGCTGGTACACCACCAGATTGGATTGGTTGCACTGGGCACAGTATCAGTTGTGAGCCTGAGAAACACACAGAATAGCAGTCAGGCAAATGAATTTAGATTTAACAAAATACAAGTTTGGGTTTTTTAAATGTACACTGCTGGTACAGCACCGGATTGGATTGGGTGCACTGGGCACAGTATCAGTTGTGAGCCTGAGACACGCACAGACTTTCTGTCAGGCAATGAACTTAGATTAGACAAAATAAAAGTTTTGGTTTTTAAAAGTAGACTGCTGGTACACCACCAGATTTGATTGATTGCACTGGGCACAGTATCAGTTGTGAGCCTGAGAAACACACAGAATAGCGGTCAGGCAAATGAACTTAGATTTAAGAAAATACAATTTTGTTTTTTTTAAATGTACACTGCAGGTACACCCCCTGATTGGATTGGTTGCACTGGGCACAGTATCAATTATGAGCATGAGACATGCACAGACTAGCTGTCAGGCAAATTCACTTATATTTAACAAAATACAATTTTGTTTTTTTTAAAGGTAGGCTGCTGGTACACCACCTGATTGGATTGGTTGCACTGGGCACAGTATCAGTTGTGAGCCTGAGACACGCACAGACTAGCTGTCAGGCAAATGAATTTAGATTTAACAAAATACAAGTTTGGGTTTTTTAAATGTACACTGCTGGTACAGCACCGGATTGGATTGGGTGCACTGCTCACATTATCAGTTGTAAGCCTGAGACACGCACAGACTTGCTGTCAGGCAAATGAACTTAGATTAGACAAAATAAAAGTTTTGGTTTTTAAAAGTAGACTGCTGGTACACCACCAGATTTGATTGATTGCACTGGGCACAGTATAAGTTGTGAGCCTGAGAAACACACAGACTAGCTGTCAGGCAAATGAATTTAGATTTAACATAATACAAGTTTGGGTTTTTTAAATGTACACTGCTGGTACACCACCTGATTGGATTGGTTGCACTGGGCACAGTATCAGTTGTAAGCCTGAGACACACACAGACTAGCTGTCAGGCAAATTAACTTAGATTTAACAAAATACAATTTGGGGGGGTTTAAATTTACAATGCTGGTACACCACCTGATTGGATTGGTTGCACTGGGCACAGTATCAATTATGAGCCTGAGACATGCACAGACTTTCTGTCAGGCAATGAACTTAGATTAGACAAAATAAAAGTTTTGGTTTTTAAAAGTAGACTGCTGGTACACCACCAGATTGGATTGGTTGCACTGGGCACAGTATCAGTTGTGAGCCTGAGACACTCACAGACTTTCTGTCAGGCAATGAACTTAGATTAGACAAAATAAAAGTTTTGGTTTTTAAAAGAAGACTGCTGGTACACCACCAGATTGGATTGATTGCACTGGGCACAGTATCAGTTGTGAGCCTGAGAAACACACAGAATAGCAGTCAGGCAAATGAATTTAGATTTAACAAAATACAAGTTTGGCTTTTTTAAATGTACACTTCTGGTACAGCACCGGATTGGATTGGTTACACTGGGCACAGTATCAGTTGTGAGCCTGAGACACGCACAGACTAGCTTTTAGGCAAATGAACTTAGATTAGACAAAATAAGAGTCT
Source organism: Discoglossus pictus (assembly GCA_027410445.1). Lineage (NCBI taxonomy): Eukaryota > Metazoa > Chordata > Amphibia > Anura > Alytidae > Discoglossus > Discoglossus pictus. Next base: position 186,667,565 of record CM050164.1, read on the forward strand.
TGGTTTTTAAAATTAGACTGCTTGTACACCACCAGATTGGAGTGGTTGCACTGGGCACAGTATCAGTTGTGAACCTGACACACACACTGGCTAGTAGGCAGGCAAATTACCTTAGATTAGACAAAAAAAAAGTCTTGGTTTTTAAAAGTAGACTGCTGGTACATCACCAGATTGGATTGGTTGCACTGGGCACAGTATCAGCTGTGAGCCTGACACACACACTGGCTAGTAGGCAGGCAAATGAACTTAGATTAGACAAAATAAAACTCTTGGTTTTTAAAAGTAGACTGCTGGTACACCACCAGATTAGATTGATTGCACTGGGCACAGTATCATTTGTGAGCCTGAGAAACACACAGAATAGCTGTCAGGCAAATGAACTTAGATTTAACAAAATACAATTTGGGGGGTTTTAAATTTACACTGCTGGTACACCACCTGATTGGATTGGTTGCACTGGGCACAGTATCAGTTGTGAGCCTGAGACACGCACAGACTAGCTGTCAGGCAAATGAACTTAGATTTAACAAAATACAATTTTGTTTTTTTAAAGGTAGACTGCTGGTACACCACCTGATTGGATTGATTGCACTGGGCACAGTATCAGTTGTGAGCCTGAGACACGCACAGACTAGCTGTCAGGCAAATGAACTTAGATTTAACAAAATACAATTCTGGATTTTTTAAAGATATACTGCTGGTACACCACCTGGTTGGATTGGTTGCACTGGGCAAGGTATCAGTTGTGAGCCTGACACACACACACTGGCTAGTAGGCAGGCAAATGAACTTAGATTAGAGAAAATAAAAGTTTTGGTTTTTAAAAGTAGACTGCTGGTACACCACCAGATTGGATTGATTGCACTGGGCACAGTATCAGTTGTGAGCCTGAGAAACACACAGAATAGCGGTCAGGCAAATGAACTTAGATTTAACAAAATACAATTTGGTTTTTTTTAAATGTACACTGCAGGTACACCCCCTGATTGGATTGGTTGCACTGGGCACAAATATCAATTATGAGCCTGAGACATGCACAGACTAGCTGTCAGGCAAATTCACTTAGATTTAACAAAATACATTTTGTTTTTTTTAAAGGTAGGCTGCTGGTACACAACCTGATTGGATTGGTTGCACTGGGCACAGTATCAGTTGTGAGCCTGAGACACGCACAGACTAGCTGTCAGGCAAATGAATTTAGATTTAACAAAATACAAGTTTGGGTTTTTTAAATGTACACTTCTGGTACAGCACAGGATTGGATTGGTTGCACTGGGCACAGTATCAGTTGTGAGCCTGGGACACGCACAGACTAGCTTTTAGGCAAATTAACTTAGATTAGACAAAATAAAAGTCTTGGTTTTTAAAATTAGACTGCTGGTACACCACCAGATTGGATTAGTTGCACTGGGCACAGTATTAGTTGCGAGCCGGAGACACGCACAGACTAGATGTCAGGCAAATGAACTTAGATTTAACAAAATACAATTTGTTTTTTTTAAATGTACACTGCTGGTACACCACCAGATTTGATTGATTGCACTGGGCACAGCATAAGCTGTGAGCCTGACACACACACTGGCTAGTAGGCAGGCAAATTAACTTAGATTAGAGAAAATAAAAGTTTGGGTATTTAAAAGTAGGCTGCTGGTACACCACCTGATTAGATTGGTTGCACTGGGCACAGTATCAGCTGTGAGCCTGACACACACACTGGCTAGTAGGCAGGCAAATGAACTTAGATTAGACAAAATAAAAGTCTTGGTTTTTAAAAGTAGACTGCTGGTACACCACCAGATTGGATTGATTGCACTGGGCACAGTATCAGTTGTGAGCCTGAGAAACACACAGAATAGAGGTCAGGCAAATGAACTTAGATTTAACAAAATACAATTTTGGGTTTTTAAAAGTAGACTGCTGGTACACAACTTGATTGGATTGGTTGCACTGGGCACAGTATCAGTTGTGAGCCTGACACACACACTGGCTAGTAGGCAGGCAAATGAACTTAGATTAGACAAAATAAAAGTCTTGGTTTTTAAAAGTAGACTGCTGGTACACCACCAGATTGGATTGATTGCACTGGGCACAGTATCAGTTGTGAGCCTGAGAAACACACAGAATAGCGGTCAGGCAAATGAACTTAGATTTAACAAAATACAATTTTGGGTTTTTTAAATGTACACTGCAGGTACACCCCCTGATTGGATTGGTTGCACTGGGCACAGTATCAATTATGAGCCTGTGACATGCACAGACTAGCTGTCAGGCAAATTCACTTAGATTTAACAAAATACATTTTGTTTTTTTTAAAGGTAGGCTGCTGGTACACAACCTGATTGGATTGGTTGCACTGGGCACAGTATCAGTTGTGAGCCTGAGACACGCACAGAGTAGCTGTCAGGCAAATGAATTTAGATTTAACAAAATACAAGTTTGGGTTTTTTAAATGTACACTGCTGGTACAGCACCGGATTGGATTGGGTGCACTGGGCACAGTATCAGTTGTGAGCCTGAGACACGCACAGACTTGCTGTCAGGCAAATGAACTTAGATTAGACAAAATAAAAGTTTGGGTTTTTAAAAGTAGACTGCTGGTACACCACCAGATTTGATTGATTGCACTGGGCACAGTATCAGTTGTGAGCCTGAGAAACACACAGAATAGCAGTCAGGCAAATGAATTTAGATTTAACAAAATACAAGTTTGGGTTTTTTAAATGTACACTTCTGGTACAGCACCGGATTGGATTGGTTGCACTGGGCACAGTATCAGTTGTGAGCCTGGGACACGCACAGACTAGCTTTTAGGCAAATGAACTTAGATTAGACAAAATAAAAGTCTTGGTTTTTAAAAGTAGACTGCTGGTACACCACCAGATTGGATTGGTTGCACTGGGCACAGTATCAGCTGTGAGCCTGACACACACACTGGCTAGTAGGCAGGCAAATGAACTTAGATTAGACAAAATAAAAGTCTTGGTTTTTAAAAGTAGACTGCTGGTACACCACCAGATTGGATTGATTGCACTGGGCACAGTATCAGTTGTGAGCCTGAGAAACACACAGAATAGCTGTCAGGCAAATGAACTTAGATTTAACAAAATACAATTTGGGGGGGTTTAAATTTACACTGCTGGTACACCACCTGATTGGATTGATTGCACTGGGCACAGTATCAGTTGTGAGCCTGACACACACAGAGACTAGCTGTCAGGCAAATGAACTTATATTTAACAAAATACAATTTTGTTTTTTTTAAAGGTAGACTGCTGGTACACCACCTGATTGGATTGATTGCACTGGTCACAGTATCAGTTGTGAGCCTGAGACACGCACAGACTAGCTGTCAGGCAAATGAACTTAGATTTAACAAAATACAATTCTGGATTTTTAAAGATATACTGCTGGTACACCACCTGGTTGGATTGGTTGCACTGGGCAAGGTATCAGTTGTGAGCCTGACACACACACACTGGCTAGTAGGCAGGCAAATGAACTTAGATTAGAGAAAATAAAAGTTTTGGTTTTTAAAAGTAGACTGCTGGTACACCACCAGATTGGATTGGTTGCACTGGGCACAGTATCAGCTGTGAGCCTGACACACACACTGGCTAGTAGGCAGGCAAATGAACTTAGATTAGACAAAATAAAAGTCTTGGTTTTTTAAAGGTAGACTGCTGGTACACCACCAGATTAGATTGATTGCACTGGGCACAGTATCAGTTGTGAGCCTGAGAAACACACAGAATAGCTGTCAGGCAAATGAACTTAGATTTAACAAAATACAATTTGGGGGGGTTTAAATTTACACTGCTGGTACACCACCTGATTGGATTGATTGCACTGGGCACAGTATCAGTTGTGAGCCTGAGACACACACAGACTAGCTGTCAGGCAAATGAACTTATATTTAACAAAATACAATTTTGTTTTTTTTAAAGGTAGACTGCTGGTACACCACCTGATTGGATTGATTGCACTGGTCACAGTATTAGTTGTGAGCCTGAGACACGCACAGACTAGCTGTCAGGCAAATGAACTTAGATTTAACAAAATACAATTCTGGATTTTTAAAGATATACTGCTGGTACACCACCTGGTTGGATTGGTTGCACTGGGCAAGGTATCAGTTGTGAGCCTGACACACACACACTGGCTAGTAGGCAGGCAAATGAACTTAGATTAGAGAAAATAAAAGTTTTGGTTTTTAAAAGTAGACTGCTGGTACACCACCAGATTGGATTGATTGCACTGGGCACAGTATCAGTTGTGAGCCTGAGAAACACACAGAATAGCAGTCAGGCAAATGAATTTAGATTTAACAAAATACAAGTTTGGCTTTTTTAAATGTACACTTCTGGTACAGCACCGGATTGGATTGGTTGCACTGGGCACAGTATCAGTTGTGAGCCTGACACACGCACAGACTAGCTTTTAGGCAAATGAACTTAGATTAGACAAAATAAGAGTCTTGGTTTTTAAAATTAGACTGCTTGTACACCACCAGATTGGAGTGGTTGCACTGGGCACAGTATCAGTTGTGAACCTGACACACACACTGGCTAGTAGGCAGGCAAATTACCTTAGATTAGACAAAATAAAAGTCTTGGTTTTTAAAAGTAGACTGCTGGTACATCACCAGATTGGATTGGTTGCACTGGGCACAGTATCAGCTGTGAGCCTGACACACACACTGGCTAGTAGGCAGGCAAATGAACTTAGATTAGACAAAATAAAAGTCTTGGTTTTTAAAAGTAGACTGCTGGTACACCACCAGATTGGATTGATTGCACTGGGCACAGTATCATTTGTGAGCCTGAGAAACACACAGAATAGCTGTCAGGCAAATGAACTTAGATTTAACAAAATACAATTTGGGGGGTTTTAAATTTACACTGCTGGTACACCACCTGATTGGATTGGTTGCACTGGGCACAGTATCAGTTGTGAGCCTGAGACACGCACAGACTAGCTGTCAAGCAAATGAACTTAGATTTAACAAAATACAATTTTGTTTTTTTAAAGGTAGACTGCTGGTACACCACCTGATTGGATTGATTGCACTGGGCACAGTATCAGTTGTGAGCCTGAGACACGCACAGACTAGCTGTCAGGCAAATGAACTTAGATTTAACAAAATACAATTCTGGATTTTTTAAAGATATACTGCTGGTACACCACCTGGTTGGATTGGTTGCACTGGGCAAGGTATCAGTTGTGAGCCTGACACACACACACTGGCTAGTAGGCAGGCAAATGAACTTAGATTAGAGAAAATAAAAGTTTTGGTTTTTAAAAGTAGACTGCTGGTACACCACCAGATTGGATTGATTGCACTGGGCACAGTATCAGTTGTGAGCCTGAGAAACACACAGAATAGCGGTCAGTCAAATGAACTTAGATTTAACAAAATACAATTTGGGGTTTTTTAAATGTACACTGCAGGTACACCCCCTGATTGGATTGGTTGCACTGGGCACAAATATCAATTATGAGCCTGAGACATGCACAGACTAGCTGTCAGGCAAATTCACTTAGATTTAACAAAATACATTTTGTTTTTTTTAAAGGTAGGCTGCTGGTACACAACCTGATTGGATTGGTTGCACTGGGCACAGTATCAGTTGTGAGCCTGAGACACGCACAGACTAGCTGTCAGGCAAATTAATTTAGATTTAACAAAATACAAGTTTGGGTTTTTTAAATGTACACTTCTGGTACAGCACCGGATTGGATTGGTTGCACTGGGCACAGTATCAGTTGTGAGCCTGGGACACGCACAGACTAGCTTTTAGGCAAATGAACTTAGATTAGACAAAATAAAAGTCTTGGTTTTTAAAATTAGACTGCTGGTACACCACCAGATTGGATTAGTTGCACTGGGCACAGTATTAGTTGCGAGCCGGAGACACGCACAGACTAGATGTCAGGCAAATGAACTTAGATTTAACAAAATACAATTTGTTTTTTTTAAATGTACACTGCTGGTACACCACCAGATTTGATTGATTGCACTGGGCACAGCATAAGCTGTGAGCCTGACACACACACTGGCTAGTAGGCAGGCAAATTAACTTAGATTAGAGAAAATAAAAGTTTGGGTATTTAAAAGTAGACTGCTGGTACACCACCTGATTGGATTGGTTGCACTGGGCACAGTATCAGCTGTGAGCCTGACACACACACTGGCTAGTAGGCAGGCAAATGAACTTAGATTAGACAAAATAAAAGTCTTGGTTTTTAAAAGTAGACTGCTGGTACACCACCAGATTGGATTGATTGCACTGGGCACAGTATCAGTTGTGAGCCTGAGAGACACACAGAATAGCTGTCTGGCAAATGAACTTAGATTTAACAAAATACAATTTGGGGGGGTTTAAATTTACACTGCTGGTACACCACCTGATTGGATTGGTTGCACTGGGCACAGTATCAGTTGTGAGCCTGAGACACGCACAGACTAGCTGTCAAGCAAATGAACTTAGATTTAACAAAATACAATTTTGTTTTTTTAAAGGTAGACTGCTGGTACACCACCTGATTGGATTGATTGCACTGGGCACAGTATCAGTTGTGAGCCTGAGACACGCACAGACTAGCTGTCAGGCAAATGAACTTAGATTTAACAAAATACAATTCTGGATTTTTTAAAGATATACTGCTGGTACACCACCTGGTTGGATTGGTTGCACTGGGCAAGGTATCAGTTGTGAGCCTGACACACACACACTGGCTAGTAGGCAGGCAAATGAACTTAGATTAGAGAAAATAAAAGTTTTGGTTTTTAAAAGTAGACTGCTGGTACACCACCAGATTGGATTGATTGCACTGGGCACAGTATCAGTTGTGAGCCTGAGAAACACACAGAATAGCGGTCAGGCAAATGAACTTAGATTTAACAAAATACAATTTGGGGTTTTTTAAATGTACACTGCAGGTACACCCCCTGATTGGATTGGTTGCACTGGGCACAAATATCAATTATGAGCCTGAGACATGCACAGACTAGCTGTCAGGCAAATTCACTTAGATTTAACAAAATACAAGTTTGGGTTTTTTAAATGTACACTTCTGGTACACAACCTGATTGGATTGGTTGCACTGGGCACAGTATCAGTTGTGAGCCTGGGACACGCACAGACTAGCTTTTAGGCAAATGAACTTAGATTAGACAAAATAAAAGTCTTGGTTTTTAAAATTAGACTGCTGGTACACCACCAGATTGGATTAGTTGCACTGGGCACAGTATTAGTTGCGAGCCGGAGACACGCACAGACTAGATGTCAGGCAAATGAACTTAGATTTAACAAAATACAATTTGTTTTTTTTAAATGTACACTGCTGGTACACCACCAGATTTGATTGATTGCACTGGGCACAGCATAAGCTGTGAGCCTGACACACACACTGGCTAGTAGGCAGGCAAATTAACTTAGATTAGAGAAAATAAAAGTTTGGGTATTTAAAAGTAGGCTGCTGGTACACCACCTGATTGGATTGGTTGCACTGGGCACAGTATCAGCTGTGAGCCTGACACACACACTGGCTAGTAGGCAGGCAAATGAACTTAGATTAGACAAAATAAAAGTCTTGGTTTTTAAAAGTAGACTGCTGGTACACCACCAGATTGGATTGATTGCACTGGGCACAGTATCAGTTGTGAGCCTGAGAGACACACAGAATAGCTGTCTGGCAAATGAACTTAGATTTAACAAAATACAATTTGGGGGGGTTTAAATTTACACTGCTGGTACACCACCTGATTGGATTGATTGCACTGGGCACAGTATCAGTTGTGAGCCTGAGACACACACAGACTAGCTGTCAGGCAAATGAACTTAGATTTAACAAAATACAATTCTGGATTTTTAAAGATATACTGCTGGTACACCACCTGGTTGGATTGGTTGCACTGGGCAAGGTATCAGTTGTGAGCCTGACACACACACACTGGCTAGTAGGCAGGCAAATGAACTTAGATTAGACAAAATAAAAGTCTTGGTTTTTAAAAGTAGACTGCTGGTACACCACCAGATTGTATTGATTGCACTGGGCACAGTATCAGTTGTGAGCCTGAGAAACACACAGAATAGCGATCAGGCAAATGAACTTAGATTTAACAAAATACAATTTGTTTTTTTTTAAATGTACTCTGCTGGTACACCACCAGATTGGATTGATTGCACCTGGCACAGCATAAGTTGTGAGCCTGACACACACACTGGCTAGTAGGCAGGCAAATTAACTTAGATTAGAGAAAATAAAAGTTTGGGTTTTTAAAAGTAGACTGCTGGTACACCACATGATTGGATTGGTTGCACTGGGCACAGTATCAGCTGTGAGCCTGACACACACACTGGCTAGTAGGCAGGCAAATGAACTTAGATTAGACAAAATAAAAGTCTTGGTTTTTAAAAGTAGACTGCTGGTACACCACCAGATTGGATTGATTGCACTGGGCACAGTATCAGTTGTGAGCCTGAGAAACACACAGAATAGCGATCAGGCAAATGAACTTAGATTTAACAAAATACAATTTGTTTTTTTTTAAATGTACTCTGCTGGTACACCACCAGATTGGATTGATTGCACCTGGCACAGCATAAGTTGTGAGCCTGACACACACACTGGCTAGTAGGCAGGCAAATTAACTTAGATTAGAGAAAATAAAAGTTTGGGTTTTTAAAAGTAGACTGCTGGTACACCACATGATTGGATTGGTTGCACTGGGCACAGTATCAGCTGTGAGCCTGACACACACACTGGCTAGTAGGCAGGCAAATGAACTTAGATTAGACAAAATAAAAGTCTTGGTTTTTAAAAGTAGACTGCTGGTACACCACCAGATTGTATTGATTGCACTGGGCACAGTATCAGTTGTGAGCCTGAGAAACACACAGAATAGCGATCAGGCAAATGAACTTAGATTTAACAAAATACAATTTGTTTTTTTTTAAATGTACTCTGCTGGTACACCACCAGATTGGATTGATTGCACCTGGCACAGCATAAGTTGTGAGCCTGACACACACACTGGCTAGTAGGCAGGCAAATTAACTTAGATTAGAGAAAATAAAAGTTTGGGTTTTTAAAAGTAGACTGCTGGTACACCACATGATTGGATTGGTTGCACTGGGCACAGTATCAGCTGTGAGCCTGACACACACACTGGCTAGTAGGCAGGCAAATGAACTTAGATTAGACAAAATAAAAGTCTTGGTTTTTAAAAGTAGACTGCTGGTACACCACCAGATTGGATTGATTGCACTGGGCACAGTATCAGTTGTGAGCCTGAGAAACACACAGAATAGCAATCAGGCAAATGAACTTAGATTTAACAAAATACAATTTGTTTTTTTTAAAATGTACTCTGCTGGTACACCACCAGATTGGATTGATTGCACCTGGCATAGCATAAGTTGTGAGCCTGACACACACACTGGCTAGTAGGCAGGCAAATTAACTTAGATTAGAGAAAATAAAAGTTTGGGTTTTTAAAAGTAGACTGCTGGTACACCACCAGATTGGATTGATTGCACTGGTCACAGTATCAGTTGTGAGCCTGAGACACGCACAGACTAGCTGTCAGGCAAATGAACTTAGATTTAACAAAATACAATTCTGGATTTTTAAAGATATACTGCTGGTACACCACCTGGTTGGATTGGTTGCACTGGGCAAGGTATCAGTTGTGAGCCTGACACACACACACTGGCTAGTAGGCAGGCAAATGAACTTAGATTAGAGAAAATAAAAGTTTTGGTTTTTAAAAGTAGACTGCTGGTACACCACCAGATTGTATTGATTGCACTGGGCACAGTATCAGTTGTGAGCCTGAGAAACACACAGAATAGCGATCAGGCAAATGAACTTAGATTTAACAAAATACAATTTGTTTTTTTTTAAATGTACTCTGCTGGTACACCACCAGATTGGATTGATTGCACCTGGCACAGCATAAGTTGTGAGCCTGACACACACACTGGCTAGTAGGCAGGCAAATTAACTTAGATTAGAGAAAATAAAAGTTTGGGTTTTTAAAAGTAGACTGCTGGTACACCACATGATTGGATTGGTTGCACTGGGCACAGTATCAGCTGTGAGCCTGACACACACACTGGCTAGTAGGCAGGCAAATGAACTTAGATTAGACAAAATAAAAGTCTTGGTTTTTAAAAGTAGACTGCTGGTACACCACCAGATTGGATTGATTGCACTGGGCACAGTATCAGTTGTGAGCCTGAGAAACACACAGAATAGCAATCAGGCAAATGAACTTAGATTTAACAAAATACAATTTGTTTTTTTTAAAATGTACTCTGCTGGTACACCACCAGATTGGATTGATTGCACCTGGCATAGCATAAGTTGTGAGCCTGACACACACACTGGCTAGTAGGCAGGCAAATTAACTTAGATTAGAGAAAATAAAAGTTTGGGTTTTTAAAAGTAGACTGCTGGTACACCACATGATTGGATTGGTTGCACTGGGCACAGTATCAGCTGTGAGCCTGACACACACACTGGCTAGTAGGCAGGCAAATGAACTTAGATTAGACAAAATAAAAGTCTTGGTTTTTAAAAGTAGACTGCTGGTACACCACCAGATTGGATTGATTGCACTGGGCACAGTATCAGTTGTGAGCATGAGAAACACACAGAATAGCAGTCAGGCAAATTAATTTAGATTTAACAAAATACAAGTTTGGGTTTTTTAAATGTACACTGCTGGTACACTACCTGATTGGATTGGTTCGCACAGTATCAGTAGTGAGCCTGACACACACAATGGCTAGTAGGTAGGCAAATTAACTTAGATTAGAGAAAATAAAAGTTTTGTTTTTTTAAAGGTATACTGCTGGTACACCACCTGATTGTATTTGTTGCACTGGGCACAGCATCAGTTGTGAGCCTGACACACACACTGGCTAGTAGGCAGGCAAATGAACTTAGATTAGACAAAATAAAAGTTTTGGTTTTTAAAAGTAAACTGCTGGTACACCACCAGATTGGATTGGTTGCACTGGGCACAGTATCAGTTGTGAGCCTGAGACACACACTGGCTAGTAGGCAGGCAAATGAACTTAGATTAGACAGAAAAAAACAAAAAAACAGACTGATGTTATAGCCCTAAAAAGGGCTTTTTGGGGTGCTGTCCTTGCAGCAGAGATCAAAAGAGTCCTTCAGGACTGTATTGGACACTGTGTACAGTAGCCTAGCTATGGTTTTTCCTATTGAATTAGTATCACCTACACTCAGCCTCCTCTCAGTAAGACTGCAAGTTAGTTATGATTCCAAAATGGCTGCTGTCCATGAGGTTGAAGGGTCTGGAAGGCAGGGTATGATGCTGATTGGCTGGAATGTGTCTGCTGACTGTGAGGTGCAGGGTCAAAGTTTGTTTAATGATAAAGTATAGGGGGCGGATCGAACATTGCATATGTTCGCAGTTAGCCGCGAACGCAAACATGCTATGTTCGCCGGTAACAGTCCGCCGGCCAACTATTCGCGACATCTCTACTTAGAACCAAAAAACTACAGGCCAATATCATTACTAAATTGTGATACAAAGTTCCTGTCAAAAATAATAGCGGATAGAATGTCATCCTTCTTGCCTAAGTTAATACATAATGACCAAGTAGGCTTTGTCTCCCACAGGCAAGCGGGAGACAACATTAGAAAAGTCATGAACCTACTGTACCACACCAAAGCCTCTAAAATTCAAGCCTGTCTTATGGCCTTTGACATTGAAAAGGCGTTTGATCACAAAAACACCCGCCTGTAGGCAGGCAACTGATATTCAATCGATTACAGAAAAAAAGGGTTATTTTATTTCACTGTACACTAGGTTGCACCGGATATGAGTGTCACTGTGCACTGGCAAAAGTTGGCAGAGTAGGCGCTGTAGGCCTCACACACACGCCTGTAGGCAGGCAACTGATATTCAATCGATTACAGAAAAAAAAGGGTTCTTTTATTTCACTGTACACTAGGTTGCACCAGATATGAGTGTCACTGTGCACTCGCAAAAGTTGGCAGAGTAGGAGCTGTAGGCCTCACACACACGCCTGTAGGCAGGCAACTGATATTCAATTGATTACAGTCAAAAAAGTGTTGTTTTATGTCACTGTACACTACGGTTGCACCAGATATGACGTATCACTGTGCACTGGCAAAAGTTGGCAGAGTAGATGCAATAGGCTTCACACACACGCCTGTAGGCAGGCAATTGCTATTCAATCTATTACAGTCAAAAAAGTGTTGTTTTATTTCACTGAGCACAATATAAGCTGTGAGCCTGACACAGGCAGGCAACTGAAATTAGATTAAAGGAAAAAAGCTTTGTTTTTTTTCAATGTATGGTACACCAACCATGACTGGTGAAACAGAGCAGAATATTAGCTGTGAGCCTGACACAGGCAGGCAACTGAAATTAGATTACAGGAAAAAAATGGTTGTTTTCAATGTATGGTACACCACCAGGTATGAGTAGTGAAAATAGGCACAATATAATATAATAGGTGTTAGCCTGTCACACACACACGCTGGCAGGCAGGCATATGCAATTAGATTACACAGAAAAAAATGATAAAATAAAATAAATTATGTTCTAGCCCTAAAAAGGGCTTTTGGGGTTGCTGTCCTTGCAGCAGATATCAGATGAGTCCTTCAGGTCTGTAGTGGAAGCTAAATACACAGCCTGGCTATCTATTTCACTATTAAATCTCCAGCAGCTACACTATCTGTCCTCTCACAACGAATGCAGCTTCAGAATGATTCTAAAATGTATGCTGTCCTTCAGATGGATGGCTCTGGAAGGGAGTGTATGCTTCTGATTGGCTGTAATGTGTCTGATGACTGTGAGGTGCAGGGTCAAAGTTTCCTCAATGATAAAGAATAGGGGGCGGACCGAAAAGCGCATGTGTCCGCCGTCCGATGCGAGCACGAAAGAGCCAAAATCGATTTGAATAATCCGCGTGCGAACTGTCCGCGACATCTCTAGTGTAGAAGCAAGGGAAGCAAATATAATTCTACCACTATACAAATCCCTAGTAAGCCCTCATTTGGAATATGGAGTACAGTTTTGGGCACCATTTTAGAACTGGAAAAAGTACAGAGAAGGACAACAAAAGGGGAATGGAGGGGCTAAGTTATTTAAAAAGACTAACCAAATTAAAATTATTTTCTCTAGAAAAAGGGCATTTTAGAGGGGATACGATTACCCTATATAAATAAATCCAGGGTCAGTATAAAGATTTGTCAAGGGAGCTTTTTGTGCCACGAGGTTTTCAATTGACATGAGGACATCCCTTGAGGTTAGAAGTAAAAAGATTCCAACTTAAAGAAAGAAAAGGGTTCTTCACTGTAAGGGTGCTTAATCTGTGGAATTCTCTACCAAGGGAGGTGGTAACAGCGGATTCAATAGATAACTTTAAAAAGAGATTTAATTATATTTTTAAATAAAAAGGGTATTAGATTAGAGAGGGAGTATTGATCCAGTGAGAAATATGATTGCCAGTATCTGGGGTCAGGAAGGATTTTTTTTTCCCTTTTGAGACAATTGCCAAAGTTTCACTTGTTTTTTTTTCTGTTTGCCTTCTTCTGGATCAATTAACAACTAATCCACATATTGCAGATCAGAGCAGATCTTAAAAGGTTGAACTTGATGGGATAAAAGTCTTTTTTCAACCTCAATTACTATGTAACTATGTAACTATGTAACTATGTAACTATTTCATACTATTTCTAACTTTTGCTAATCACACTATATGTGTGTACTTCATTTGTACTACTTTGTAATACCAGGATTAATTGTGCATGTTTAATTGATCAGTTAAAGACTCAATATAAGTGTTATGCATAATAATGTTTACTTTTATATAAAGTGATGACTGATGACATTTATTTTCATTTAATTATTGTTATTGTGGTATAATGACCACATGTGACTCTAGTAAATGCTGTGGCTTATTACTAAACAGTAGCCAACATACGGTCACACTTTTATATAGTTTTTTTATCATCTTGGGTATTATTTGTACCACACCAATGGTATTAATGGATCTGGTCTGCTACCTTTAGGACTATGCTCTGTGGATAAAGTAAACTTATGATATTATTATACCATAATTCATGTGTCCATGTGTTAAGGCATAGTGGTTGTGTACAAAATCATATATTAAGAAAACATCTGCATGAAGAGATATATATATATATATATATATATATATATATATATATATATATTTTTTTTTTTATTCATAAAACATACATACATAAAAATAAAATAATAAAAAAAAAAACAATCATTTTCCCAGCAGATACAAAACACTCAGGTACAACATAGCAATCCATGACCGAATAAGACAGTCCATATATACAATTGACCAGTATTTGATTCTAACGAGAATATCTCAGGACCAAATAACAATATTTATAAAACTAGGACAGGTCGGTGACCATATGCTTCAATTGTTTCTATTTTCCGTGTTCCCCAATTAATATTTATCCATATACTGCTCCCAAATAGTCCAATTAATAATATTTATTTTCTTGGGCTTTTCGTTAATATTTTCTTTCATCAAATCTTTATTATAATTGATTTTATTAATAACCTCTTTCCACTTAGGAATTTCCAATTTATTCCAATATTTAACTACCATTGCTTTTATGATCAGTAATATATGAGATATCATAAATTTATTACTAGAAAAAAAAAATTCGATCCCTATATGGAACAATATTAACTCCGGGGAACACGGACATCTTGTCCCTGCCATTAACGTGAGGTGTCCACAACATTCTTCCCAGAATTTTCTTATCTTATCACATTCCCACCAGATATGATGTGCATTGCCTTCTTTGCCACAGCCTTTCCAGCATAGTGATGATTTTTGAGAATCACATTTTTTCATAGTTGCTGGAACCAAATACCACTTTTGTGTCAATTTAAAGTACACCTCTCTATACATGGTATTAATAGAGGATTTCTTTATTAACCTAAAGGCCCTCAGCCATTCTTGCTCGTTATAGTCTATATTAAGGTTATATTCCCACTCTTTTATACTCTTTGTTTTTCCAAATTTCATAAGTTTAATCCTACTTTTACTAATTTTAGATACCAGATGGTTCGCCTGACCTTTAATCATAAATGCTTCCAAGTCATACAATTTATCTATTTTATCACAAATAAATCCCTTTTGTTTCATTTTTTCTAACATTATTCCATATTTTATCCATGAGAAGGATTTTGGTATTCCTTTCTCCTGTAGTTCCCTTTGCTTTATTAGGCTGCCTTCTTGATATAAATCAGCTATATACAAAATTGAAGCTTTTTCCAATAAATTCACTTCTGTATTAAATGCTTTATCTCTAGTATGTCTATAGGTGTAGAAGCGGAAGGTATATGAAATAACTCTACTCTAATTTTGCTTTTCCCCCAGAATTTTATAATAGATCTAATACCTTCTGGTAATTTCTCCCATATTGTATCTTTTCCATTAAATTTCCCCAACAATGTTCTAATTGGGGTAATTCCCACAAGCTCTTCCTCGATGTTTTTCCATCCTACTATCCTATGTTGTAAATTCATATTAATTATATGAGAAATTGCTATATTTTCACTAATCGTTTTCATATCTAGAGATCCCATACCTCCCAGATCAAACTTTCTATTTGTTATAATTTTTTTAACTCTCACTTTTTTCCCTGCATATATAAATGTATCTATTATTTGCTGAATTATTTTAATGATATATTCCGGAACTTTTTCCGGGACACATCTAAATAAATATGTTATTTTGGGGACGATACTCATATTAACTATGGCTATTCTAGCCGACCAGGAGAATCTTGTTGTATTTCAGTCATATAATAATATTCTGATCTGTTTTAATATTTCTGTTATATTATTAACTATATTTTTATTGTTTTGAAACGTAAATTTTATACCTAAATGAGTGACATACTTAGTATTCCAATTAAATGTATATAATTTTTTAAATTTATTTAATGAATCTTGCTCTATATAATTATAAATAATGTCTGATTTCAGAGGATTTATCTTAAAATACGAAACTCTACCAAAATCAGTTAGCAATAGTTGTAGGTTAGCACATGAATCTATTGGATCTGTTAATGTTAGCATAATATCATCTGCAAATAGCATTATTTTGTAATCGTTGTTTCCTATTTTTATACCTTTAATATTTTCGGCATTCCTTATTAAAGAGGCCAATGGTTCCATAAATAGCAAAAATAACAATGGGGAAAGGGGGCATCCCTGTCGTGTACCGTTACTAATCCCAAACCTCTCTGTTTCGAAGTTTGCACCTGTAATATAAGCTGTTGGATCCTTATAAATAGCTTTAATTGTTTTAGCAGCTAACTTGGCAAACCCAAACTTCTGTAATACTGCATCCAAGAATTCCCAACTAACCCTGTCGAATGCCTTTTCTGCATCCAGTGACAGGATTAGTGTGGGGATCCTTCTTTTCCTAATGGAGAACATTAAGTCAATTAGACGTCTGGTGTTGTCTGATGCCTGACGGCCTTGAACAAAGCCCGATTGATCGAAATGTATCAACTTTGGAATAATTTTGTTTAATCTATTAGCCATGATTTTTGTATATATTTTTAGATCTATATTAATAAGTGAAATAGGGCGATAACTAGTTACTTCTTCTGGATTTTTTCCTGGTATTAAGATATTAATTATTTTAGCTTCTGATAGTTCTGACGGCATTTTCCCGTGATTTTTAATCTCATTAAACATATTTTGCAAATGTTCACTAATTTCTTTATGAAACATTTTATAGTATAGATGGTCGAAGCCGTCTGGACCTGGGGCTTTATTAACTTTTGCTTTATTAATTACATCCTCTATTTCTTCCACGGAGATATCTTGGTCTAAAAGTCTTTGATCTTCTTCTTGTATTTTTGGTAGAGTAACTTCACCCAGAAATGTATTTATCTCTTCTTTACTAGGTTTTTTAAATGTGGAATTATTATTTAAATTATATAGTGAGCTATAAAACGTCTTCATAATTTCACTTATTTTATCAGGGTGAGTGTTCAGAGTGTTATCAGGTCCTCTTAAACTATAGATTTTATTTTGATTTTTTTTGTCTTTTTAATTTATTAGCCAGGTAGCTACCTGCTTTGTTACCCATTAAGAAGTTGGATTGTTGATATTTCCAGATCATAGAATCAACTTGATTTTGTAAGATTTTATTTATTTGGGCTTTCTTTTTTGCGATCAACTCTGATCTTTCCACCAATGGGTTCGCTCTATTTTCTCTTATTTGTTTCTCCAGTTCTATATAAAGTACTCTCAAGGGTTTCCCCCTTTCCCCATGCATCACCGCCATCCGTGAAATCATTTGACCTCTTATAACTGATTTATATGCACACCAGAGCATGGATGGTGAGTCTACGGTATTTTTATTAATTTTAAAAAATTCATTTGTTTCCTTTTTTAGGAATTACAAAGTATGTTCATTCTTGAATAAAATCGAGTCTAGTTTCCATTTTTTTTTATTTTTACTTATCTTTTCTTCTTTTAAATTAATACATACCATTGAATGATCTGACCATGTAGCGGTAGTTATTTCTATATCCTTAATCTGTCTTATTGTATATATGTCTGTTAAAAAATAATCTAATCTTGAGTAAGAATTAAAACGATTTGAAAAAAAAGTATAGTCCCTGTCACGATCTGCTTCTTCTAGGGGGCTTGATATGAACCTAGTTCAAACCTACCCCAGCAGAATCATGTAGTTCCTGTTCTCTGTGGCACAAAAGATGGCCTCTGAAGAGGGCAAGGCCCAACCGCTACAGGCAGAGGATACTGGATCCAGGTTACTTAGTGGCCCATAGCAAGACCACTCCCCAAGTCAGGATACAACACACAGAAATAGTCTCACACCTTGTTTATGTGAAAACTATCTCTCAACCAACTTTATTTTGGAAAACACCATCTTTTAAACATGCATACAAAATTACCAGGAGGGGCTACCTTTAGCCAGCCCCTAACTGCCTCTGGCCAATCAGGCAGGGTCCCTACGTGTGAACCATGAGACTCCTCCCAGGTCTGCCCACTAGGTGTGGCTACCTAATTCATTTGGTCTATGACTTTCAAGGGAGAAACATCTCCCTGCCCTCTGGACTTTGCCCTGATTCTCTGAGTGAGAATCCCTGTAGACCCCCTGGGGTTATGGTGCCTCTATGTCTGTGGAGATCCCTTTGTTCCTGACTACTATCATTTCAAGTGTTTACCTTCAGGGCCATATGGGCAACTCCTGACTGAGAGTTTATACAATGGGGGAGGGTTGACTAATCAAAACATAGCTATCACTCCATAATACAATATACAATATAATACTAACATATTATAACCCATAACATATTTCCCCATTAATATATTATACCTAGGATACATAATAACCATGTACAGGCAACATATAACCGCACAATAACACATAATCCCAATGTAACAATGTCATGCTCCCTTGGACATACTCACAAACCACTGACAATATGAGTCCTTAAACAATTAAATCATGAAAACTTCTTCCCCTTCCTTTCTAGTATAGCATAGAGGATCATCCTAACGGATAATTCTCTAGCTATACTGCTTTTACTTGTCCTCCTGTCTGGAAAGTCCATCCATGTGATAGCCTCAGTGGCTCTCTGTGTTCTCTGCCTCCCCCTGTCCAGGGTGAATACTCACTCCTTCCCAGTGGCCTAGACACCTTCACAAGCCCTTGGGGAGACTTATAAGACAACTGCCATAGAGGACCCTTCAAGGTAGTCCAGGGGAAACAGTACATCCCAGCCAGTACGTCCAGCATAAACTTGGGAGGATCCTTACCAAGCAAAGCCCTCTCCTTCCAGGCTAGGGGGACCTCTTGTCCTGTTGATTCTGGATCAGCACTCAGTCCCATGGGTAAAATTGAAGAGTACAAGGTTCCCTTTGTCAGGCCTGAGCTTTCTCCTGCATAAACTGGGATACTGGAGTTGGAACATGGGCTAGTGACATTGACTGGTGGCATCCATGCTGGATTAATGGGCAGTTCTGATACCAGCTGTTGTGGCTCAGTAGCCAACCTCTCTCCCACCAAGCCTGGCCAATGGCCCCTTCTTTCCAGGGTTACAGGTACAAATGCAGTGTCTTTGGGCAGCTGCAGGTGAGTCATTGTAGGGAGACCAGGAGACAAATCACAATCTGGGGTACCCTCTGGCTCTTTGGTCTCTGGATCCTCAGGTGGAACCTCCTGACTCTCTCCATCTGAGACTGCTTGGTGTGTAGTTACAGGCAGCCCTTGAGAAGCAGCTGCTAGTGCCTCTTGTTCAGGCTGAAGAACAGGGCTACTTTCTGTTTCTGCTCCAGGGTCTGTGGCTGGCTCCTGGACAATGGTCATCCAAGGAAACTCTCTACAATTTCCACAGTCAAATGGTAGGGCCCAGTGCTCATTAGGTTCTTCTTTTACACTAGGAGCAGAGTAGCTTTTCCACAGTTCTTCCCCTGGGCCCGGCACTGTTGTGGTTTGCCCCTGTCCCCATTCCTCTAACTGGGTGAGACTTAGCCCCCTAAAGATAGGGACCAGTTCTTCCTCTTCCCAGTCAACCCCATGGATGCCGGCATCCTTGTTATTTTGAGAATCATGGATATCAAAATTCTCCCCCCAGTCCATACATTTATTTTCTGACCCAGCCTCAGCAATATTTAGCTGGGTCTCTGTAGTACCTGTTAGGTGGTTCTGTTCCATGCCTGACTGGCATGAGCCCTCCCAGCTGGCTGTCCAACAACCATCCAGGGATGCTTCATCCAGTAATTCTATATAATCCACCTCCAGCTGTAGCTCCTGTTGGATCAAAGGCCAAAGTAATTTAGCTGTATGAGAGCCTGTCTCCAGTTCCCAGCATGTGACAGCGCTTGGCAAAAAGACACAGCTTTCTTTTCTCTGTCCCCAAGCCACAGTCCGGATCCCCATGTACTATGTCCCAAAGTGCCTTTTCCAGCCCCAATGAAAAATGATGATGTATCCCAACAGGTCCAACCCAATAAGCATATTGATCTTCCAGGGCGACCTCCTCATATACCAATTCTTCCAGCCATTCCATTAGCCTGTGACCTGGCCATAGTCCCAGGAATGCCATCCATTTATTTAGAAGGCCTATACCTCTACAGTCCTTTCCAGTCACCAGAACATTCTCTATCTCTACTGGGGATAAGCATTTCCCCTCCACAGGAGCTGAGACAGGGCCATTGCTTACCCTTCTCCTGTTCCCCTTTACCTCCTGTGTGATTTGTATCCGGAGTTCCCTCTGCTGATCCTTAGTAAAACCTGCAGGCATTACCTCCATCCATCTTTGATACCGTCTGGACACTTCCTCCTCCTCTGCTGCAGACATCTCTTCATAAGCTGCCATCCTTCTGTGTTTTATACAGAGATCCCCACAGCTGCCAGCCAAATGTCAGAATCTGCTTCTTCTAGGGGGCTTGATATGAACCTAGTTCAAACCTACCCCAGCAGAATCATGTAGTTCCTGTTCTCTGTGGCACAAAAGATGGCCTCTGAAGAGGGCAAGGCCCAACCGCTACAGGCAGAGGATACTGGATCCAGGTTACTTAGTGGCCCATAGCAAGACCACTCCCCAAGTCAGGATACAACACACAGAAATAGTCTCACACCTTGTTTATGTGAAAACTATCTCTCAACCAACTTTATTTTGGAAAACACCATCTTTTAAACATGCATACAAAATTACCAGGAGGGGCTACCTTTAGCCAGCCCCTAACTGCCTCTGGCCAATCAGGCAGGGTCCCTACGTGTGAACCATGAGACTCCTCCCAGGTCTGCCCACTAGGTGTGGCTACCTAATTCATTTGGTCTATGACTTTCAAGGGAGAAACATCTCCCTACCCTCTGGACTTTGCCCTGATTCTCTGAGTGAGAATCCCTGTAGACCCTCTGGGGTTATGGTGCCTCTATGTCTGTGGAGATCCCTTTGTTCCTGACTACTATCATTTCAAGTGTTTACCTTCAGGGCCATATGGGCAACTCCTGACTGAGAGTTTATACAATGGGGGAGGGTTGACTAATCAAAACATAGCTATCACTCCATAATACAATATACAATATAATACTAACATATTATAACCCATAACATATTTCCCCATTAATATATTATACCTAGGATACATAATAACCATGTACAGGCAACATATAACCGCACAATAACACATAATCCCAATGTAACAATGTCATGCTCCCTTGGACATACTCACAAACCACTGACAATATGAGTCCTTAAACAATTAAATCATGACAGTCCCTCTCGTATGGATGTAATAATCTCCATGCATCGAGGAGATCATCGTTAGATGTTAATTTTTTCAAAATCTTTTGAGGTCTTTTTAATCTGATTTTCAGAATTTTTTTGTATTGTTCCTATTCTATCTTTTACCGGATCCAACACCATATTAAAATCGCCTCCAATTATTACTTGTCCCTTTCTATTTTTTTTTATTTATTTCAGTATCTTTTTGAAATATCTAGTTTGTTTTACATTTGGGAGATATATATTGGCTATTGTCATATTTACTCGATTTATTGAACCGCACCATATTATATATCTTCCTAAGGGATCAATAATTTTAGCTTTCTCATGGACTTCTATATTATGACTAAAAAGAATTGATACCCCTCTAGATCTTTTATTATATGTTGAATCTATTTTAATGTTATAGTTTTTATTATTTACATATCTTAGGGTGTCTTTACCCCAATGGGTCTCTTGTAATAGAAGAATATCTGCTTTATTTTTTATATAGTTATTATAAGCTATTTTCCTTTTTGATGGTGAATTTAGTCCATTGACATTATGAGTTATTATTTTCACCATGTTTTTACAATTAATGCTTTTACCTTTATCTTTTGTATTTTTTGTGGTTTCTTTTTAATATATCTAGTTCTGTCTCGTCTCTTACCATTAATTGTACCTGTATAATCTGTATCCCTGGGAAATTCATTCATTCGTACTATCTTACATACCTTGGGCAAATTTTCCTTAGAGCTTGAACTAAGTCCAAGTTTACTTATTTTCATATTTTTGCCCTCCTTATCTAACTTATTTTTTAGGGCTATTATGCCAATTTTAGGAAATGCTAGGAGTTTTAATAAACTTACTAGTTCATTAGTTGGGAGATCATGTGTTCTTATTTCCCTATTTTTCCCATACTTATTTATTATAACTTTTTATATATATTTATATTTTCCACTTACTCTCATTTACCCCTCTTATCTTTCTTTGATCTTTTATCCAACATCAACTCTAAGGGGGAGTATAAAAAAAAAATAGGGAAGTATTTCCTTAGCCTCATAGACCGAAATATTGCCCTATATTATATTTTATATGATATCAAGCTACAATTATATATTACATTTTTTTTTATTTAAATTTTGGACTGGACTCTACCATCCTGGCTCCTCCCTCCTCGTCCCCTAATATTTCTCCAAAAATAAATAACTTTACTTCTATTCTTAAATCAATCTCTGACAGGACTTTACCATATATAATTATTTAAATATTTATATATTACCCTTTTAACCTTTTACCCTAGGATAACAGATTACCTATTTTTCCCTTTTATAACTATAGCCAAAAGGAAGTCGATACCATTTTCTCTAGATCTTGTAATCAGCTCAAGCTAGGCCTTAAAAATTTACCAATAATCCTTATAATAATATTTTCAGATACCCCTTTTTCTCTTTTTTCTTCTTCTCCCTTTTTTTTTTTCCCTCTCTTCCTCTCTTACTCCCAGAGAAATAATATGAACTCCCCTCGGTGCAGATCCTTTAAAATCTTAAAATTTGATTGCTTTATGTGTTTTAAAAAGTTTAATAAACTATTAAATATTTCTGTGTATCTATAAAGTGCATATCAATAAAGTGCTTAATTTTTCCCCCTTTACATCCGTGTTCTCTCATACTAAGTATTAATAATTCCTATTTTGGATACCAACTTAAACTAATATGTCTGGACACCTCTATGTCTTCATACACTTGATTACTGTAACCTTATGTTTTAGTGTCAATAGTTTTATGTTAATGAGAAATAAATGTTATGGCCAAGCGATTATACTTTCCATGTTAATTATGCATGAATTGGAGTGACCAAAGATTGTTGATGCACAGATTTGTACATTATATATGAACAACAGTGATACTTAGTGGAATAACCTTCACAAATAAGTCATTCTGTATAACAACTCACATGTTATTTTCATAATATATTACGGTAATAACAAACAAGCACTAGATTGAATTTAACATATTTAATACATGTATGCATAGTCTCACGTGCACAATAGCAATGGTGTGGAAATAACACGGCTGGTGTATACAGGATTATTGTTGATGCTGGCAAGTTTCCTGGTGCTCCTTCTGGCTCTTCACCGACTCCTTGGGCTATTGTTGGCTTTCCTCAAGAGCTACATCCACATGAATGCAATCCTCCTTGTCAGCATTTGGCCTTATATCCCCATGCCCCGTGCCTCTAAAACTCTGTCCCTTACCTGCTTCTCTAACATAATCATGTGCAAGGCCTGTGTTATTTAGTCATTTGCCTGTAGATGTTCCCCTCCAGCATGGTTTACAGACCCACATTCACCCACTTTCAGGCCTTAGGCTGTCCATAATCACAAGTATCATAGCCTGGTATCTAATACACAATAGTTTTGTGTACATTATATACCTTTCCATGAATGTGACATTCATAATCGCTCTCAATACTCTGATGTGCTCTGAATTCATGCTGGCAATGACTAGTGTTTGGGTGTGGCTAGCCCTTTTATAAGCAATACATTACACCACCTATTGTAGACCATGTGGTCTTCCTGATTTCTATTAACCTATTGTGTAGTGGAGTCTGTATTATCATTGCAATTGATATAGTATGTTGATGTGTGCAGACTCACACATCATACTGTGCAATGTTGTGAGTGGTATGCAATATATGTGCCTATGAGAATGTTTAATATAATAGTAAATCTGCAAATAATTATTTTTTATTAAATCTTTATTAAAGTACTGTCTCTTTAAATACCTTTCAGAGCTCTCAGCAAAGCTTTTTTGAGCCTTTACAGGTGGTATGAAGAATACGCAGGATTATACAGGAAAATCAGCTCATTTGAGTCTTTAAGTACTGGCAGAAGAACGTTATTTTTGAGAAACACTCAACAGGACAGCTAACTTGCCAGTGTATGTGTTTTTCTACCAGTCTTCAGGTATCACTGTTTTTTGTTGATTGTGATCGATATGTTGGAATTTACATATCAAATTAACTTGACATGAAAACTGCAAACATAAAAGATTGTAATAGGGTCCTATGTATGTACGATTTTATGCTCAAAGACAGGGCCCTCCATTGTTTGCCATTTGTTAGTATTGCATTTTCCTATCCATGTATAGCACTATGGAATATATTGGAGTATTGCAATTAAAAGATAATAATAATAATAACACACCCAGCCAATTAAAACCTTCTTACCCATGAAATATCAGAACATTCTATACTTATTCTCTTTAAAAAATTCATAACTTTTCCTTTCCATTCCCCTTATTAGTTTTGTTGCCCTTCTCTGTACCTTTTCCGGCTCTAAAATGTCCGTTTTTATGAAGTGGTGCCCAAAATTGTACTCCATATTTCAAATGAGGGCGTACTAGAGATTTTTATAGTGGCAGAATTATATTTGCTTCCAGGGGTTATATACCCTTCTTAATACATGCTAATATGTTACTTGTCTTTGCAGATGCTGTTGCGTCAGTGAACACTGTTATCTAAGTGGTTGACAACAAGCACTCTCAAATCCCTTTCATAGTTACATAGTAATTGAGGTTAAAAAAAGACTTTTAGTCCATCAAGTTTAACCTTTTAATATCTCCACTGATCTTCAGTATTTATATTAATTGTGCAACTTAGCAAATTGTCTCAAAAAGGAAAAATAAAATTCCTTCCTGACTCCAGATACTGACGATCGGACTTGGATCAATACTCTCTAATTAACCAGGATAACCCTGAATGGCCTTTTTACTTAGAAATGTATCCAATCCCTTTTTAAAGTTATCTATCATATCCGCTGTCACCACCTCCTTTGGTAGAGAATTCCACAGTTTAACCACCCTTACTGTGAAGAACCCTTTTCTTTCTTTAAGGTGGAATCTTTTTACTTTTAACCTCAAAGGATGTCCTCTTGTCAATTGAAAGCCTCTTGGCACAAAAAGTTAACTTGACAAAGCCTTACATTGACCTTGGATATATTTATACAAGGTAATCATATCCCCTTTTATATGCCTTTTTTCTAGAGAAAATGTGATTAGTCATTCTTCATAACTTAGCCCCTACATTCTACATTAGTTTTGTTGCCCTTCTCTGTAGTTTTTCCAGCTCTAAAATGTCCTTTTTATGAAGTGGTGCCCAAAATTGTACTCCATATTCCAAATGAGCATGTACTAGGGATTTAACAACTAATCCGCATATTGAAGATAAGCAGTTATCTTAAAAGATTGAACTCAATGGTCTTTTTTCAACCTCAACCTCTATGATCCTATGTAACTAAGAATTATATTTACTTCCCTGGCTTCTATAAAATGCATGCTAATAGTTGACTTGCCTTTTCAGCTGTTGCTTGGCTTTGAGCACTGTTACCTAGGTGGTTGTCAACAAGCACTCCCAGAACCCTTTCAATATCTGATACTCTGATATTTACTCCATTAAGATTATAAATTGCATGGCTATTTTCCCTTCCCAAATGCATAACTTTACATTTATTCATATTAAATCTCATGTGCCATTTAGTAGCCCATTTCTCTAATTTATGCAAATCCCTTTGGAGGGAAAGTACATCCTTTTATGATTTAACTAGCGACTTGCCCGTCAAAAAATGACGGCAATGAGATGTGTATGTTAGGAAAGTTGTTTAGTTATTAATATATATATGTGACAGTTGTATTGTGATATTAAAAGATGTTTAGTTTTGTAAAATGTTCTCTTGGTGAACAATAATTTTGAAAGCATTTTGTATTAACATTTGAATGTAAGAATAGTTGATGTGGGCGTTGTACTTCATGAGTAAATGTGGATTGTAGGGTACTACATATCTATTGTCCACTTTTTTTCCACGAATAATGGCACTATCTCCTTCTCTTCTTTTATAAAGTGGATATCCATCACAATTGGCATAGGTTTTGTCTCTATAATCTTTTGGAAATTCTTTGGAACATTTATTATTTTCCATACATGGTGATTGTGGATTAAGGTCACCACAGGGTCCATGAATCATGTGATGAGTAACAATCTCATATAGTCTACCATATAGTTCTGGATCTGGTAGTTCAGCAACAATGACTGCATCCACTTTGTCCGAAGTATCTAATTTATCTTTTTCTTGAAGTATTATTAGAAGATGTGCATGTGGAAGGCCTCTTTTTTTAAATTCAATGGTATATACATAAGCAAGACATTTGCCAAATAACTGATTTATAGTGAAGTCACGTATTAATTCATTTAATTTAATCTTAAAAACTCTGGCTACTAAATCTGGTCGATCTGAAGCACTTTGTCCAAGAAGTAGATTTTGTGTAATTTCTGGCCATTGTGGATTACATGTAAATGTCAGAAATAAATTGGGTTTGCCAAATTTGGTGACAATAGCCATAGCATCATTGTATCTTTCTCTCATATTTCGAGGAGATCCTTGAAAAGAAGATGGTAAAATGATGGCTTTGCCAGCTGTCATGTCTCTGCTTGTAGCCACGTCAGCAACATAGTCCATTAGTCCAGAATATTGTTCTACACAGAGTTTATCTTGTTGATATTTGATAAAGTTTAAATTATTTGCCTCAACTTGCAAATAAGAATCAATAATCCATTGTTGGGTTAGTTTTCCACCACATAAAATTGGATTAAATACATTGCGAATGGCAATTTGAGCTACTTTAAATTCAAGCATAGAAACATTATTTTGGATTCTGGCTTTAGCATTTGGGTAACTGGGAAGTGTTAATTTTGGTTGCCAACCTGCTTCTCCGTGTGGGAAAAAGATGGGATATGTCATTGGATCTAAATTTGGACTTAAGATACTCATATTAATGAACGGTTGCTCCTCATTTCTGGGATATATTCTAATGTCTCTTTGAAATGGTGGTTCTCCTTCATCATTCTGAAACACCATTGCAACCTCATTTGATGTTGGCAAGTTCTAACAACCTTTATCAGTATGTCTGTCTCTTTTAAGCACCATATTAACCTTTGGCATGGGTAATTGATGTCTTTGTGCATGAAGTAGTTGTTCATTTTCTACTTCTGCCAATTTTTTATAAGCTTTACTGTAGGGATTGTTGTCCATAATATTATTTAGCTCTATAAAAACACTGTGTAAGCATTTTTTTATTTTCTTCCATCTGCATACGTTGGTTAACAGCTTCCATTGTATCTTGGACATATAGTTGAGCGAATTTTCTTTGATCTCCTTCCTCTGGATGTAAATGGGAAGTGCGATGATAAATTTGTCCTTGGACTTTAAAACAGTAAGGTCCGTGTCCTGGTACATTAGCAGCTTATGTTGCCCCCATAGATGCAAAGGATATGGCACTATTGTAGGATCTTATGTTTGTTTTAAAAATTTTGTAGTTTGGAAAAGTAGGTTCAGTCATAATATTTTGTAAATAGATTGGAAATTCTTTCCTTTCTGGAAGTTTGAACTTGCCTTTTTGACAGCAACTAATAAATTGGCCATCTCTGGGTCTCTCCTGTTTAAAATAATAAGCCAAAACTGACATTGAGTAGTCATGTCCACACAACTATGAACCTCTACTGCTAAAGACTTGAGTAAAGGACAATTTGCAAAGCATATAGCAGTTTGACTTTCATATTCATCAGGGGAAATGTCATATAATGTTTCAACAACAGGTTCTAAATGCTTAGTTTTTTTCGTGGCTTTTCTTGGTATATGTTGTATTGTTTGAGGTAAAATGTCATGTAATGTTTCATGAACCGGTTCTAAATGCTTTGTTTTTTTCGTTGCTTTTTTTTGTATGTCTTGTATTTTTTCAGGTAAAATGTCATCTGATGTTTCAGCAACAGGTTGTAAATGCTTTATTTGCTTGTTCGTTTTTTTTGTCATATCTTTAATTTCTGCAGGTGACAGTCTTTTGCTTGCAATTCTTTTGCGTTCTTTTTCTCGTCGAATTTCCTTCTTCTCTGGTGTCTGCTGACTGTCTGCTCTCTGTCGTCGTTCTCTAGCTTGGCGTCTTTTCTTTTCTTGTTTACTCTCGTTATCAGCCATGTTAATCTGTAAAAATAAAATAATGTATCTTTAGTTTATTTAGAGATGTTAAGTTTGTTTTCAGCAAAAATTGTTATCAACAGTGTGTTTACATTTTATACTTAATCAATTTCAATTTGGTCAATTGAATAGAGGTCTTTCACTCTCACACCCACAATGACCCTTAATGGGATAGCTCACAGCTTCATTGAAATACACAATACCTCTTGTTTGGTCTTTCGGTCGGGTCTGACTGTCTCTGACCCTCTGTCACTGCTTTCTTACAAGGTTCCTATGCTGGTGAGACCGGAGTGGGTTGTAAGTTCCTTCCCCAGTGGTTTGGGATTTGGCCCTACACTCTGCTTTCACTCTCACACCCACAATGACCCTTAATGGGATAGCTCACAGCTTCATTGAAATACACAATACCTCTTGTTTGGTCTTTCGGTCGGGTCTGACTGTGACCCTCTGTCACTGCTTTCTTACAAGGTTCCTATGCTGGTGAGACCGGAGTGGGTTGTCAGTTCCTTCCCCAGTGGTTTGGGATTTGGCCCTACACTCTGCTTTCACTCTCACACCCACAATGACCCTTAATGGGATAGCTCACAGCTTCATTGAAATACACAATACCTCTTGTTTGGTCTTTCGGTCGCGTCTGACTGTCTCTGATCCTCTGTCACTGCTTACTTACAAAGTTCCTATGCTGGTGAGACCGGAGTGGATTGTCAGTTCTGCTGTCACTCTGCTTTCACTCTCCCACCCACAAGGGCAGCAAACACACACAGAGGGTTTGCAGAGGCACAATGAGCACCAGCCAACTCACCTCCATCAGGGGTAATCGCCACTACTCTTATCCAAGTAAGTCCCACGCCATTGCTGGTGGCCATGTGCCAAGATGACCATTCATTCCCATTTGGTGACCTCCCATTATGTTCTGCTATTCATCAATTTACATTAGTTTCGATTGCTAAGTGATGTTGGGGAAGTGCGTGTGAAAGCAGAGTGGACGGCCAAATCCCAAATCACTGGAGAAGGAACTGACAACCCACTGCAGTATCACCTATCATTTTCCTTTTAGGCCGTCAGGGGAATGTTCCTACTCCCCAGTCTCGCTAATTGTACTTGGCCTGTGCATTAACCCTTTATTATGCTTAGATTGTAGATCAATTAGATGCATTATATGATATCTAATGCTATTAAGACTATTATTCCTCTTAGTATGTATGGATCTATTGCAGGTTAACTAGCGCTCATTAGTTTACAGCTATAGTAATGTGACACTAATGTGATGCATGTGGATGTCCCCTAACCCCAACCATTGAAAACACACCGACATGGGGAGAACAGGATAACACAGCTTTATTTTTGGACACAGACCACAATCAGCAGTGGTCAAGACTGTGCATTCACAGAACGGTATAACAAAACTTTATTTTTGTACACAGACCACAATCAGCAGTGGTCAAGACTGTGCATTCACAGAACGGTATAACAAAACTTTATTTTTGGACACAGACCACAATTAGCAGTGTGCATTAATATCATGGGTGTGGTGTGGGCGGGTCCCGAGAGAGCAAGGGGCTAAATAAAAAAAAGGGGATACCTACAGGGGTCAATCTAATAGTCTAGAATAAGCATGATGCATAGCACCTACCAGGGTCACATGCGGTCAGTACACCGCTGCCACCGGAATATGATGAGAAAAAGGATCATCACAAATCACTCCATTTAACTGAAGAAACCATTAGAGTGCATGGCACTTACAACTTGTCTGGATCTGTTCAATGGAACAAATGATTCAACCTCTGGACTGTGTAATCCAATCCAGTTTCACACATACAGTGTGGTGTGTGAAATTGCCCACAAAAATGAATGGTCAACAAAAAACAAAAAAGGCGGAGGAGGATAGAAAAAAAATAATGACAATGCATGTACAGTAAAGTGCTAAATACTGTACCAATATACCAACTCACCTGATTCCCATCTGCAAGCATTACTAACTATTAGCTAGGTCTCTGGATAATGAGTAATATGGGCAAATACCCATTAATATGGACAGGACACAAAGGTCAGCAGCCAGATTCACTGTTTCTTACATCAGACCCAAAGATCTGTTCTCAGACCGATATTGAGGTCAGGATCACATGCATTATTAGTGCATATATTAATGCTAGCTGTCATTAACATGCCATTGTGAGACTTTGCAAGTCCACCGCCATAGCGGTATTAGTCTACATTTCAGCTAACAAAAATCATGTCTGAGATATCTGGCAATATGATAGCTTTAAGATTGTGGGAGCTACATGTTAAGGAGGGGGCTGTCATTGGAGTAATGTCTACCTGAGAGGCACTGGGAAAACCTTACGCCTCATATAATTCCTCCACAATGCTTGCAGATGCAAGAGATGCCTTCATGGGCCTGAATTTTACCTAAAACAAAACAAATGGAAAGAAAAACAAAGAGAAAACATAAAATCTAAGGGCCTAAAAAAAAGTGGACTGCAGCATCCCTTCCCAACAGCATTCCCCAGTGACCATCAATTGGTGGCATGTTCAACCGAACCCTACGTGTCCACAGAGAAGAGGATCATGGACTATGTGATGGGAGGTAGCCATCTGCATACAAAATATCACCATCACATAGGCAAAGATCCAAAACTCTGTAGCCAGGCTAGATGAGGTCAGCATTGTGACCAATAGATTGTCACTGAGGAGTGCTGTTGATAAGGCACAATTATGTCCACAGCCCCTAGGTCCTCCTCCGCCTGGGCACAGGACCTGCATCGTCCGCGGCCGGACGCCGTCTCCTTGTTGGTGGTGGGGGAGCGGGAGGAGGTAGTGGCACCACGGGTGGTGGTGGCGGCGGAGGCATGGTGGAAGGAGAGGAGGGGCCAGGCTGCTGTTGGCTGGTGACCTGCCCCGTTCCCAGCAGCCTGACCAAATGCTGCTCCAGCCTCCGATGATGGCTCCTCTCCTCCCTAAAGCGCCTGTCCAGGCTGCGCCTCATGCCAGAGATGTTGGCATCAATCCTCCTCACGACAGCCAACAACTCCAGCAGCACAGCCTCGGTCATTGGTGGTGGGGGGGGCTGGGGTCCTGCTGGCTGGACGGGGTGGGAAGATGGCGGGGAGAGAGTGGGGAGGATCTGGGACCCGGCTGGAAACAGGGTCTCTGACATTGGTGTCCCCGGTGGCTCAGTGTGTGGGGAAGGAGGAGCTGTGGCATATTTCACTACTTCTGAGGGCCCCGGCGAGATGGCAAGTCTTTGGAGGAGGGGGACAGTCGGGCTCTGGACAGGGAGGCTGTCAACGACCACGACCTCCCCCTCCGAAGAGCCAGGGCCCTCGGATGAGCCTGTAGCCTCCTCCCCCTGAGCGGTCTCCTGCGGGGCGGGGGCTGACGGCCCCGCTCCTGGCTCATCACTGGACCCAGACCTCCTACTGGATGCTGAAATAGAAAAAAGAAAGGTACATGTCATTAGTATGCTGATCAATACATTGATATGTTTTCACTCCTAACTATCTGACATCTAGGCCTGAACATGGATGATTCTCCTAATTGCAACTCCCATTAGCTGTCATTTGCTAGATTGGATCTATTCTTTGGTTTCTTGTCTTGACCTCTCCTGGCTCCTAACGCTGTCTGTGTTTCTTCTGCGGTCTGTAACTGCATAGGCTGCATTGGGCGCACCAGTACATGGACTCTATTGCTTAATTACTCTTGAGGTGGCCAGGAATGACAGTGATTTGTCAGCTTCATGGATTTAATGACACTTCCATCCATGCCTTGTTAATTCCATGGAGCTGACATGTCAGTGTCCTTGTTGGTCACCATGTGTAGTGTGTGTGATGCACATGTGGTGGCATGTTGGTGTATGTAATATTCACCTGAACTGGAGGCTGGGTCCTGCTGGGCCACCGGAGATGAAGCTCCAGCTTCGGGCGATGGTGTTAGAAAGTCCCTTGCGATCCTCTCCCACTCCTTATAGGCGACACTGTGTCCCTCAGCTTCTCTGGCCATCTTCCTCTTCACCGTGGCCCTGATATCCACATATCTGTGCTCCCAACAGGTCCAACCCAATAAGCATATTGATCTTCCAGGGCGACCTCCTCATATACCAATTCTTCCAGCCATTCCATTAGCCTGTGACCTGGCCATAGTCCCAGGAATGCCATCCATTTATTTAGAAGGCCTATACCTCTACAGTCCTTTCCAGTCACCAGAACATTCTCTATCTCTACTGGGGATAAGCATTTCCCCTCCACAGGAGCTGAGACAGGGCCATTGCTTACCCTTCTCCTGTTCCCCTTTACCTCCTGTGTGATTTGTATCCGGAGTTCCCTCTGCTGATCCTTAGTAAAACCTGCAGGCATTACCTCCATCCATCTTTGATACCGTCTGGACACTTCCTCCTCCTCTGCTGCAGACATCTCTTCATAAGCTGCCATCCTTCTGTGTTTTATACAGAGATCCCCACCGCTGCCAGCCAAATGTCAGAATCTGCTTCTTCTAGGGGGCTTGATATGAACCTAGTTCAAACCTACCCCAGCAGAATCATGTAGTTCCTGTTCTCTGTGGCACAAAAGATGGCCTCTGAAGAGGGCAAGGCCCAACCGCTACAGGCAGAGGATACTGGATCCAGGTTACTTAGTGGCCCATAGCAAGACCACTCCCCAAGTCAGGATACAACACACAGAAATAGTCTCACACCTTGTTTATGTGAAAACTATCTCTCAACCAACTTTATTTTGGAAAACACCATCTTTTAAACATGCATACAAAATTACCAGGAGGGGCTACCTTTAGCCAGCCCCTAACTGCCTCTGGCCAATCAGGCAGGGTCCCTACGTGTGAACCATGAGACTCCTCCCAGGTCTGCCCACTAGGTGTGGCTACCTAATTCATTTGGTCTATGACTTTCAAGGGAGAAACATCTCCCTACCCTCTGGACTTTGCCCTGATTCTCTGAGTGAGAATCCCTGTAGACCCCCTGGGGTTATGGTGCCTCTATGTCTGTGGAGATCCCTTTGTTCCTGACTACTATCATTTCAAGTGTTTACCTTCAGGGCCATATGGGCAACTCCTGACTGAGAGTTTATACAATGGGGGAGGGTTGACTAATCAAAACATAGCTATCACTCCATAATACAATATACAATATAATACTAACATATTATAACCCATAACATATTTCCCCATTAATATATTATACCTAGGATACATAATAACCATGTACAGGCAACATATAACCGCACAATAACACATAATCCCAATGTAACAATGTCATGCTCCCTTGGACATACTCACAAACCACCATATTAAAATCGCCTCCAATTATTACTTGTCCCTTTCTAATTTTTTTTATTTCTTTCAGTATCTTTTTGAAATATCTAGTTTGTTTTACATTTGGGAGATATATATTGGCTATTGTCATATTTACTCGATTTATTGAACCGCACCATATTATATATCTTCCTAAGGGATCAATAATTTTAGCTTTCTCATGGACTTCTATATTATGACTAAAAAGAATTGGTACCCCTCTAGATCTTTTATTATATGTTGAATCTATTTTAATGTTATAGTTTTTATTATTTACATATCTTAGGGTGTCTTTACCCCAATGGGTCTCTTGTAATAGAAGAATATCTGCTTTATGTTTTATATAGTTATTATAAGCTATTTTCCTTTTTGATGGTGAATTTAGTCCATTGACATTATGAGTTATTATTTTCACCATGTTTTTACAATTAATGCTTTTACCTTTATCTTTTGTATTTTTTGTGGTCTCTTTTTAATATATCTAGTTCTGTCTCGTCTCTTACCATTAATTGTACCTGTATAATCTGTATCCCTGGGAAATTCATTCATTCGTACTATCTTACATACCTTGGGCAAATTTTCCTTAGAGCTTGAACTAAGTCCAAGTTTACTTATTTTCATATTTTTGCCCTCCTTATCTAACTTATTTTTTAGGGCTATTATGCCAATTTTAGGAAATGCTAGAAGTTTTAAGAAACTTACTAGTTCATTAGTTGGGAGATCATGTGTTCTTATTTCCCTATTTTTCCCATACTTATTTATTATAACTTTTTATATATATTTATATTTTCCACTTACTCTCATTTACCCCTCTTATCTTTCTTTGATCTTTTATCCAACATCAACTCTAAGGGGGAGTATAAAAAAAAAATAGGGAAGTATTTCCTTAGCCTCATAGACCGAAATATTGCCCTATATTATATTTTATATGATATCAAGCTACAATTATATATTACATTTTTTTTAATTTAAATTTTGGACTGGACTCTACCATCCTGGCTCCTCCCTCCTCGTCCCCTAATATTTCTCCAAAAATAAATAACTTTACTTCTATTCTTAAATCAATCTCTGACAGGACTTTACCATATATAATTATTTAAATATTTATATATTACCCTTTTAACCTTTTACCCTAGGATAACAGATTACCTATTTTTCCCTTTTATAACTATAGCCAAAAGGAAGTCGATACCATTTTCTCTAGATCTTGTAATCAGCTCAGGCTAGGCCTTAAAAATTTACCAATAATCCTTATAATAATATTTTCAGATACCCCTTTTTCTCTTTTTTCTTCTTCTCCCTTTTTTTTTTTCCCTCTCTTCCTCTCTTACTCCCAGAGAAATAATATGAACTCCCCTCGGTGCAGATCCTTTAAAATCTTAAAATTTGATTGCTTTATGTGTTTTAAAAAGTTTAATAAACTATTAAATATTTCTGTGTATCTATAAAGTGCATATCAATAAAGTGCTTAATTTTTCCCCCTTTACATCCGTGTTCTCTCATACTAAGTATTAATAATTCCTATTTTGGATACCAACTTAAACTAATATGTCTGGACACCTCTATGTCTTCATACACTTGATTACTGTAACCTTATGTTTTAGTGTCAATAGTTTTATGTTAATGAGAAATAAATGTTATGGCCAAGCGATTATACTTTCCATGTTAATTATGCATGAATTGGAGTGACCAAAGATTGTTGATGCACAGATTTGTACATTATATATGAACAACAGTGATACTTAGTGGAATAACCTTCACAAATAAGTCATTCTGTATAACAACTCACATGTTATTTTCATAATATATTACGGTAATAACAAACAAGCACTAGATTGAATTTAACATATTTAATACATGTATGCATAGTCTCACGTGCACAATAGCAATGGTGTGGAAATAACACGGCTGGTGTATACAGGATTATTGTTGATGCTGGCAAGTTTCCTGGTGCTCCTTCTGGCTCTTCACCGACTCCTTGGGCTATTGTTGGCTTTCCTCAAGAGCTACATCCACATGAATGCAATCCTCCTTGTCAGCATTTGGCCTTATATCCCCATGCCCCGTGCCTCTAAAACTCTGTCCCTTACCTGCTTCTCTAACATAATCATGTGCAAGGCCTGTGTTATTTAGTCATTTGCCTGTAGATGTTCCCCTCCAGCATGGTTTACAGACCCACATTCACCCACTTTCAGGCCTTAGGCTGTCCATAATCACAAGTATCATAGCCTGGTATCTAATACACAATAGTTTTGTGTACATTATATACCTTTCCATGAATGTGACATTCATAATCGCTCTCAATACTCTGATGTGCTCTGAATTCATGCTGGCAATGACTAGTGTTTGGGTGTGGCTAGCCCTTTTATAAGCAATACATTACACCACCTATTGTAGACCATGTGGTCTTCCTGATTTCTATTAACCTATTGTGTAGTGGAGTCTGTATTATCATTGCAATTGATATAGTATGTTGATGTGTGCAGACTCACACATCATACTGTGCAATGTTGTGAGTGGTATGCAATATATGTGCCTATGAGAATGTTTAATATAATAGTAAATCTGCAAATAATTATTTTTTATTAAATCTTTATTAAAGTACTGTCTCTTTAAATACCTTTCAGAGCTCTCAGCAAAGCTTTTTTGAGCCTTTACAGGTGGTATGAAGAATACGCAGGATTATACAGGAAAATCAGCTCATTTGAGTCTTTAAGTACTGGCAGAAGAACGTTATTTTTGAGAAACACTCAACAGGACAGCTAACTTGCCAGTGTATGTGTTTTTCTACCAGTCTTCAGGTATCACTGTTTTTTGTTGATTGTGATCGATATGTTGGAATTTACATATCAAATTAACTTGACATGAAAACTGCAAACATAAAAGATTGTAATAGGGTCCTATGTATGTACGATTTTATGCTCAAAGACAGGGCCCTCCATTGTTTGCCATTTGTTAGTATTGCATTTTCCTATCCATGTATAGCACTATGGAATATATTGGAGTATTGCAATTAAAAGATAATAATAATAATAACACACCCAGCCAATTAAAACCTTCTTACCCATGAAATATCAGAACATTCTATACTTATTCTCTTTAAAAAATTCATAACTTTTCCTTTCCATTCCCCTTATTAGTTTTGTTGCCCTTCTCTGTACCTTTTCCGGCTCTAAAATGTCCGTTTTTATGAAGTGGTGCCCAAAATTGTACTCCATATTTCAAATGAGGGCGTACTAGAGATTTTTATAGTGGCAGAATTATATTTGCTTCCAGGGGTTATATACCCTTCTTAATACATGCTAATATGTTACTTGTCTTTGCAGATGCTGTTGCGTCAGTGAACACTGTTATCTAAGTGGTTGACAACAAGCACTCTCAAATCCCTTTCATAGTTACATAGTAATTGAGGTTAAAAAAAGACTTTTAGTCCATCAAGTTTAACCTTTTAATATCTCCACTGATCTTCAGTATTTATATTAATTGTGCAACTTAGCAAATTGTCTCAAAAAGGAAAAATAAAATTCCTTCCTGACTCCAGATACTGACGATCGGACTTGGATCAATACTCTCTAATTAACCAGGATAACCCTGAATGGCCTTTTTACTTAGAAATGTATCCAATCCCTTTTTAAAGTTATCTATCATATCCGCTGTCACCACCTCCTTTGGTAGAGAATTCCACAGTTTAACCACCCTTACTGTGAAGAACCCTTTTCTTTCTTTAAGGTGGAATCTTTTTACTTTTAACCTCAAAGGATGTCCTCTTGTCAATTGAAAGCCTCTTGGCACAAAAAGTTAACTTGACAAAGCCTTACATTGACCTTGGATATATTTATACAAGGTAATCATATCCCCTTTTATATGCCTTTTTTCTAGAGAAAATGTGATTAGTCATTCTTCATAACTTAGCCCCTACATTCTACATTAGTTTTGTTGCCCTTCTCTGTACTTTTTCCAGCTCTAAAATGTCCTTTTTATGAAGTGGTGCCCAAAATTGTACTCCATATTCCAAATGAGCATGTACTAGGGATTTAACAACTAATCCGCATATTGAAGATAAGCAGATATCTTAAAAGATTGAACTCAATGGTCTTTTTTCAACCTCAACCTCTATGATCCTATGTAACTAAGAATTATATTTACTTCCCTGGCTTCTATAAAATGCATGCTAATAGTTGACTTGCCTTTTCAGCTGTTGCTTGGCTTTGAGCACTGTTACCTAGGTGGTTGTCAACAAGCACTCCCAGAACCCTTTCAATATCTGATACTCTGATATTTACTCCATTAAGATTATAAATTGCATGGCTATTTTCCCTTCCCAAATGCATAACTTTACATTTATTCATATTAAATCTCATGTGCCATTTAGTAGCCCATTTCTCTAATTTATGCAAATCCCTTTTGAGGGAAAGTACATCCTTTTATGATTTAACTAGCGACTTGCCCGTCAAAAAATGACGGCAATGAGATGTGTATGTTAGGAAAGTTGTTTAGTTATTAATATATATATGTGACAGTTGTATTGTGATATTAAAAGATGTTTAGTTTTGTAAAATGTTCTCTTGGTGAACAATAATTTTGAAAGCATTTTGTATTAACATTTGAATGTAAGAATAGTTGATGTGGGCGTTGTACTTCATGAGTAAATGTGGATTGTAGGGTACTACATATCTATTGTCCACTTTTTTTCCACGAATAATGGCACTATCTCCTTCTCTTCTTTTATAAAGTGGATATCCATCACAATTGGCATAGGTTTTGTCTCTATAATCTTTTGGAAATTCTTTGGAACATTTATTATTTTCCATACATGGTGATTGTGGATTAAGGTCACCACAGGGTCCATGAATCATGTGATGAGTAACAATCTCATATAGTCTACCATATAGTTCTGGATCTGGTAGTTCAGCAACAATGACTGCATCCACTTTGTCCGAAGTATCTAATTTATCTTTTTCTTGAAGTATTATTAGAAGATGTGCATGTGGAAGGCCTCTTTTTTTAAATTCAATGGTATATACATAAGCAAGACATTTGCCAAATAACTGATTTATAGTGAAGTCACGTATTAATTCATTTAATTTAATCTTAAAAACTCTGGCTACTAAATCTGGTCGATCTGAAGCACTTTGTCCAAGAAGTAGATTTTGTGTAATTTCTGGCCATTGTGGATTACATGTAAATGTCAGAAATAAATTGGGTTTGCCAAATTTGGTGACAATAGCCATAGCATCATTGTATCTTTCTCTCATATTTCGAGGAGATCCTTGAAAAGAAGATGGTAAAATGATGGCTTTGCCAGCTGTCATGTCTCTGCTTGTAGCCACGTCAGCAACATAGTCCATTAGTCCAGAATATTGTTCTACACAGAGTTTATCTTGTTGATATTTGATAAAGTTTAAATTATTTGCCTCAACTTGCAAATAAGAATCAATAATCCATTGTTGGGTTAGTTTTCCACCACATAAAATTGGATTAAATACATTGCGAATGGCAATTTGAGCTACTTTAAATTCAAGCATAGAAACATTATTTTGGATTCTGGCTTTAGCATTTGGGTAACTGGGAAGTGTTAATTTTGGTTGCCAACCTGCTTCTCCGTGTGGGAAAAAGATGGGATATGTCATTGGATCTAAATTTGGACTTAAGATACTCATATTAATGAACGGTTGCTCCTCATTTCTGGGATATATTCTAATGTCTCTTTGAAATGGTGGTTCTCCTTCATCATTCTGAAACACCATTGCAACCTCATTTGATGTTGGCAAGTTCTAACAACCTTTATCAGTATGTCTGTCTCTTTTAAGCACCATATTAACCTTTGGCATGGGTAATTGATGTCTTTGTGCATGAAGTAGTTGTTCATTTTCTACTTCTGCCAATTTTTTATAAGCTTTACTGTAGGGATTGTTGTCCATAATATTATTTAGCTCTATAAAAACACTGTGTAAGCATTTTTTTATTTTCTTCCATCTGCATACGTTGGTCAACAGCTTCCATTGTATCTAGGACATATAGTTGAGCAAATTTTCTTTGATCTCCTTCCTCTGGATGTAAATGGGAAGTGCGATGATAAATTTGTCCTTGGACTTTAAAACAGTAAGGTCCATGTCCTGGTACATTAGCAGCTAATGTTGCCCCCATAGATGCAAAGGATATGGCACTATTGTAGGATCTTATGTTTGTTTTAAAAAATTTGTAGTTTGGAAAAGTAGGTTCAGTCATAATATTTTGTAAATAGATTGGAAATTCTTTCCTTTCTGGAAGTTTGAACTTGCCTTTTTGACAGCAACTAATAAATTGGCCATCTCTGGGTCTCTCCTGTTTAAAATAATAAGCCAAAACTGACATTGAGTAGTCATGTCCACACAACTATGAACCTCTACTGCTAAAGACTTGAGTAAAGGACAATTTGCAAAGCATATAGCAGTTTGACTTTCATATTCATCAGGTGAAATGTCATATAATGTTTCAACAACAGGTTCTAAATGCTTAGTTTTTTTCGTGGCTTTTCTTGGTATATGTTGTATTGTTTGAGGTAAAATGTCATGTAATGTTTCATGAACCGGTTCTAAATGCTTTGTTTTTTTCGTTGCTTTTTTTTGTATGTCTTGTATTTTTTCAGGTAAAATGTCATCTGATGTTTCAGCAACAGGTTGTAAATGCTTTATTTGCTTGTTCGTTTTTTTTGTCATATCTTTAATTTCTGCAGGTGACAGTCTTTTGCTTGCAATTCTTTTGCGTTCTTTTTCTCGTCGAATTTCCTTCTTCTCTGGTGTCTGCTGACTGTCTGCTCTCTGTCGTCGTTCTCTAGCTTGGCGTCTTTTCTTTTCTTGTTTACTCTCGTTATCAGCCATGTTAATCTGTAAAAATAAAATAATGTATCTTTAGTTTATTTAGAGATGTTAAGTTTGTTTTCAGCAAAAATTGTTATCAACAGTGTGTTTACATTTTATACTTAATCAATTTCAATTTGGTCAATTGAATAGAGGTCTTTCACTCTCACACCCACAATGACCCTTAATGGGATAGCTCACAGCTTCATTGAAATACACAATACCTCTTGTTTGGTCTTTCGGTCGGGTCTGACTGTCTCTGACCCTCTGTCACTGCTTTCTTACAAGGTTCCTATGCTGGTGAGACCGGAGTGGGTTGTAAGTTCCTTCCCCAGTGGTTTGGGATTTGGCCCTACACTCTGCTTTCACTCTCACACCCACAATGACCCTTAATGGGATAGCTCACAGCTTCATTGAAATACACAATACCTCTTGTTTGGTCTTTCGGTCGGGTCTGACTGTGACCCTCTGTCACTGCTTTCTTACAAGGTTCCTATGCTGGTGAGACCGGAGTGGGTTGTCAGTTCCTTCCCCAGTGGTTTGGGATTTGGCCCTACACTCTGCTTTCACTCTCACACCCACAATGACCCTTAATGGGATAGCTCACAGCTTCATTGAAATACACAATACCTCTTGTTTGGTCTTTCGGTCGCGTCTGACTGTCTCTGATCCTCTGTCACTGCTTACTTACAAAGTTCCTATGCTGGTGAGACCGGAGTGGATTGTCAGTTCTGCTGTCACTCTGCTTTCACTCTCCCACCCACAAGGGCAGCAAACACACACAGAGGGTTTGCAGAGGCACAATGAGCACCAGCCAACTCACCTCCATCAGGGGTAATCGCCACTACTCTTATCCAAGTAAGTCCCACGCCATTGCTGGTGGCCATGTGCCAAGATGACCATTCATTCCCATTTGGTGACCTCCCATTATGTTCTGCTATTCATCAATTTACATTAGTTTCGATTGCTAAGTGATGTTGGGGAAGTGCGTGTGAAAGCAGAGTGGACGGCCAAATCCCAAATCACTGGAGAAGGAACTGACAACCCACTGCAGTATCACCTATCATTTTCCTTTTAGGCCGTCAGGGGAATGTTCCTACTCCCCAGTCTCGCTAATTGTACTTGGCCTGTGCATTAACCCTTTATTATGCTTAGATTGTAGATCAATTAGATGCATTATATGATATCTAATGCTATTAAGACTATTATTCCTCTTAGTATGTATGGATCTATTGCAGGTTAACTAGCGCTCATTAGTTTACAGCTATAGTAATGTGACACTAATGTGATGCATGTGGATGTCCCCTAACCCCAACCATTGAAAACACACCGACATGGGGAGAACAGGATAACACAGCTTTATTTTTGGACACAGACCACAATCAGCAGTGGTCAAGACTGTGCATTCACAGAACGGTATAACAAAACTTTATTTTTGTACACAGACCACAATCAGCAGTGGTCAAGACTGTGCATTCACAGAACGGTATAACAAAACTTTATTTTTGGACACAGACCACAATTAGCAGTGTGCATTAATATCATGGGTGTGGTGTGGGCGGGTCCCGAGAGAGCAAGGGGCTAAATAAAAAAAAGGGGATACCTACAGGGGTCAATCTAATAGTCTAGAATAAGCATGATGCATAGCACCTACCAGGGTCACATGCGGTCAGTACACCGCTGCCACCGGAATATGATGAGAAAAAGGATCATCACAAATCACTCCATTTAACTGAAGAAACCATTAGAGTGCATGGCACTTACAACTTGTCTGGATCTGTTCAATGGAACAAATGATTCAACCTCTGGACTGTGTAATCCAATCCAGTTTCACACATACAGTGTGGTGTGTGAAATTGCCCACAAAAATGAATGGTCAACAAAAAACAAAAAAGGCGGAGGAGGATAGAAAAAAAATAATGACAATGCATGTACAGTAAAGTGCTAAATACTGTACCAATATACCAACTCACCTGATTCCCATCTGCAAGCATTACTAACTATTAGCTAGGTCTCTGGATAATGAGTAATATGGGCAAATACCCATTAATATGGACAGGACACAAAGGTCAGCAGCCAGATTCACTGTTTCTTACATCAGACCCAAAGATCTGTTCTCAGACCGATATTGAGGTCAGGATCACATGCATTATTAGTGCATATATTAATGCTGGCTGTCATTAACATGCCATTGTGAGACTTTGCAAGTCCACCGCCATAGCGGTATTAGTCTACATTTCAGCTAACAAAAATCATGTCCGAGATATCTGGCAATATGATAGCTTTAAGATTGTGGGAGCTACATGTTAAGGAGGGGGCTGTCATTGGAGTAATGTCTACCTGAGAGGCACTGGGAAAACCTTACGCCTCATATAATTCCTCCACAATGCTTGCAGATGCAAGAGATGCCTTCATGGGCCTGAATTGTACCTAAAACAAAACAAATGGAAAGAAAAACAAAGAGAAAACATAAAATCTAAGGGCCTAAAAAAAAGTGGACTGCAGCATCCCTTCCCAA
This sequence comes from Discoglossus pictus, assembly GCA_027410445.1. Lineage (NCBI taxonomy): Eukaryota > Metazoa > Chordata > Amphibia > Anura > Alytidae > Discoglossus > Discoglossus pictus. The sequence continues at coordinate 186,710,574 of CM050164.1, forward strand.
CAGCATTCCCCAGTGACCATCAATTGGTGGCATGTTCAACCGAACCCTACGTGTCCACAGAGAAGAGGATCATGGACTATGTGATGGGAGGTAGCCATCTGCATACAAAATATCACCATCACATAGGCAAAGATCCAAAACTCTGTAGCCAGGCTAGATGAGATCAGCATTGTGACCAATAGATTGTCACTGAGGAGTGCTGTTGATAAGGCACAATTATGTCCACAGCCCCTAGGTCCTCCTCCGCCTGGGCACAGGACCTGCATCGTCCGCGGCCGGACGCCGTCTCCTTGTTGGTGGTGGGGGAGCGGGAGGAGGTAGTGGCACCACGGGTGGTGGTGGCGGCGGAGGCATGGTGGAAGGAGAGGAGGGGCCAGGCTGCTGTTGGCTGGTGACCTGCCCCGTTCCCAGCAGCCTGACCAAATGCTGCTCCAGCCTCCGATGATGGCTCCTCTCCTCCCTAAAGCGCCTGTCCAGGCTGCGCCTCATGCCAGAGATGTTGGCATCAATCCTCCTCACGACAGCCAACAACTCCAGCAGCACAGCCTCGGTCATTGGTGGTGGGGGGGGCTGGGGTCCTGCTGGCAGGACGGGGTGGGAAGATGGCGGGGAGAGAGTGGGGAGGATCTGGGACCCGGCTGGAAACAGGGTCTCTGACATTGGTGTCCCCGGTGGCTCAGTGTGTGGGGAAGGAGGAGCTGTGGCATATTTCACTACTTCTGAGGGCCCCGGCGAGATGGCAAGTCTTTGGAGGAGGGGGACAGTCGGGCTCTGGACAGGGAGGCTGTCAACGACCACGACCTCCCCCTCCGAAGAGCCAGGGCCCTCGGATGAGCCTGTAGCCTCCTCCCCCTGAGCGGTCTCCTGCGGGGCGGGGGCTGACGGCCCCGCTCCTGGCTCATCACTGGACCCAGACCTCCTACTGGATGCTGAAATAGAAAAAAGAAAGGTACATGTCATTAGTATGCTGATCAATACATTGATATGTTTTCACTCCTAACTATCTGACATCTAGGCCTGAACATGGATGATTCTCCTAATTGCAACTCCCATTAGCTGTCATTTGCTAGATTGGATCTATTCTTTGGTTTCTTGTCTTGACCTCTCCTGGCTCCTAACGCTGTCTGTGTTTCTTCTGCGGTCTGTAACTGCATAGGCTGCATTGGGCGCACCAGTACATGGACTCTATTGCTTAATTACTCTTGAGGTGGCCAGGAATGACAGTGATTTGTCAGCTTCATGGATTTAATGACACTTCCATCCATGCCTTGTTAATTCCATGGAGCTGACATGTCAGTGTCCTTGTTGGTCACCATGTGTAGTGTGTGTGATGCACATGTGGTGGCATGTTGGTGTATGTAATATTCACCTGAACTGGAGGCTGGGTCCTGCTGGGCCACCGGAGATGAAGCTCCAGCTTCGGGCGATGGTGTTAGAAAGTCCCTTGCGATCCTCTCCCACTCCTTATAGGCGACACTGTGTCCCTCAGCTTCTCTGGCCATCTTCCTCTTCACCGTGGCCCTGATATCCACATATCTGTGCTCCCAACAGGTCCAACCCAATAAGCATATTGATCTTCCAGGGCGACCTCCTCATATACCAATTCTTCCAGCCATTCCATTAGCCTGTGACCTGGCCATAGTCCCAGGAATGCCATCCATTTATTTAGAAGGCCTATACCTCTACAGTCCTTTCCAGTCACCAGAACATTCTCTATCTCTACTGGGGATAAGCATTTCCCCTCCACAGGAGCTGAGACAGGGCCATTGCTTACCCTTCTCCTGTTCCCCTTTACCTCCTGTGTGATTTGTATCCGGAGTTCCCTCTGCTGATCCTTAGTAAAACCTGCAGGCATTACCTCCATCCATCTTTGATACCGTCTGGACACTTCCTCCTCCTCTGCTGCAGACATCTCTTCATAAGCTGCCATCCTTCTGTGTTTTATACAGAGATCCCCACCGCTGCCAGCCAGATGTCAGAATCTGCTTCTTCTAGGGGGCTTGATATGAACCTAGTTCAAACCTACCCCAGCAGAATCATGTAGTTCCTGTTCTCTGTGGCACAAAAGATGGCCTCTGAAGAGGGCAAGGCCCAACCGCTACAGGCAGAGGATACTGGATCCAGGTTACTTAGTGGCCCATAGCAAGACCACTCCCCAAGTCAGGATACAACACACAGAAATAGTCTCACACCTTGTTTATGTGAAAACTATCTCTCAACCAACTTTATTTTGGAAAACACCATCTTTTAAACATGCATACAAAATTACCAGGAGGGGCTACCTTTAGCCAGCCCCTAACTGCCTCTGGCCAATCAGGCAGGGTCCCTACGTGTGAACCATGAGACTCCTCCCAGGTCTGCCCACTAGGTGTGGCTACCTAATTCATTTGGTCTATGACTTTCAAGGGAGAAACATCTCCCTACCCTCTGGACTTTGCCCTGATTCTCTGAGTGAGAATCCCTGTAGACCCCCTGGGGTTATGGTGCCTCTATGTCTGTGGAGATCCCTTTGTTCCTGACTACTATCATTTCAAGTGTTTACCTTCAGGGCCATATGGGCAACTCCTGACTGAGAGTTTATACAATGGGGGAGGGTTGACTAATCAAAACATAGCTATCACTCCATAATACAATATACAATATAATACTAACATATTATAACCCATAACATATTTCCCCATTAATATATTATACCTAGGATACATAATAACCATGTACAGGCAACATATAACCGCACAATAACACATAATCCCAATGTAACAATGTCATGCTCCCTTGGACATACTCACAAACCACCATATTAAAATCGCCTCCAATTATTACTTGTCCCTTTCTAATTTTTTTTATTTCTTTCAGTATCTTTTTGAAATATCTAGTTTGTTTTACATTTGGGAGATATATATTGGCTATTGTCATATTTACTCGATTTATTGAACCGCACCATATTATATATCTTCCTAAGGGATCAATAATTTTAGCTTTCTCATGGACTTCTATATTATGACTAAAAAGAATTGGTACCCCTCTAGATCTTTTATTATATGTTGAATCTATTTTAATGTTATAGTTTTTATTATTTACATATCTTAGGGTGTCTTTACCCCAATGGGTCTCTTGTAATAGAAGAATATCTGCTTTATGTTTTATATAGTTATTATAAGCTATTTTCCTTTTTGATGGTGAATTTAGTCCATTGACATTATGAGTTATTATTTTCACCATGTTTTTACAATTAATGCTTTTACCTTTATCTTTTGTATTTTTTGTGGTCTCTTTTTAATATATCTAGTTCTGTCTCGTCTCTTACCATTAATTGTACCTGTATAATCTGTATCCCTGGGAAATTCATTCATTCGTACTATCTTACATACCTTGGGCAAATTTTCCTTAGAGCTTGAACTAAGTCCAAGTTTACTTATTTTCATATTTTTGCCCTCCTTATCTAACTTATTTTTTAGGGCTATTATGCCAATTTTAGGAAATGCTAGAAGTTTTAAGAAACTTACTAGTTCATTAGTTGGGAGATCATGTGTTCTTATTTCCCTATTTTTCCCATACTTATTTATTATAACTTTTTATATATATTTATATTTTCCACTTACTCTCATTTACCCCTCTTATCTTTCTTTGATCTTTTATCCAACATCAACTCTAAGGGGGAGTATAAAAAAAAAATAGGGAAGTATTTCCTTAGCCTCATAGACCGAAATATTGCCCTATATTATATTTTATATGATATCAAGCTACAATTATATATTACATTTTTTTTAATTTAAATTTTGGACTGGACTCTACCATCCTGGCTCCTCCCTCCTCGTCCCCTAATATTTCTCCAAAAATAAATAACTTTACTTCTATTCTTAAATCAATCTCTGACAGGACTTTACCATATATAATTATTTAAATATTTATATATTACCCTTTTAACCTTTTACCCTAGGATAACAGATTACCTATTTTTCCCTTTTATAACTATAGCCAAAAGGAAGTCGATACCATTTTCTCTAGATCTTGTAATCAGCTCAGGCTAGGCCTTAAAAATTTACCAATAATCCTTATAATAATATTTTCAGATACCCCTTTTTCTCTTTTTTCTTCTTCTCCCTTTTTTTTTTTCCCTCTCTTCCTCTCTTACTCCCAGAGAAATAATATGAACTCCCCTCGGTGCAGATCCTTTAAAATCTTAAAATTTGATTGCTTTATGTGTTTTAAAAAGTTTAATAAACTATTAAATATTTCTGTGTATCTATAAAGTGCATATCAATAAAGTGCTTAATTTTTCCCCCTTTACATCCGTGTTCTCTCATACTAAGTATTAATAATTCCTATTTTGGATACCAACTTAAACTAATATGTCTGGACACCTCTATGTCTTCATACACTTGATTACTGTAACCTTATGTTTTAGTGTCAATAGTTTTATGTTAATGAGAAATAAATGTTATGGCCAAGCGATTATACTTTCCATGTTAATTATGCATGAATTGGAGTGACCAAAGATTGTTGATGCACAGATTTGTACATTATATATGAACAACAGTGATACTTAGTGGAATAACCTTCACAAATAAGTCATTCTGTATAACAACTCACATGTTATTTTCATAATATATTACGGTAATAACAAACAAGCACTAGATTGAATTTAACATATTTAATACATGTATGCATAGTCTCACGTGCACAATAGCAATGGTGTGGAAATAACACGGCTGGTGTATACAGGATTATTGTTGATGCTGGCAAGTTTCCTGGTGCTCCTTCTGGCTCTTCACCGACTCCTTGGGCTATTGTTGGCTTTCCTCAAGAGCTACATCCACATGAATGCAATCCTCCTTGTCAGCATTTGGCCTTATATCCCCATGCCCCGTGCCTCTAAAACTCTGTCCCTTACCTGCTTCTCTAACATAATCATGTGCAAGGCCTGTGTTATTTAGTCATTTGCCTGTAGATGTTCCCCTCCAGCATGGTTTACAGACCCACATTCACCCACTTTCAGGCCTTAGGCTGTCCATAATCACAAGTATCATAGCCTGGTATCTAATACACAATAGTTTTGTGTACATTATATACCTTTCCATGAATGTGACATTCATAATCGCTCTCAATACTCTGATGTGCTCTGAATTCATGCTGGCAATGACTAGTGTTTGGGTGTGGCTAGCCCTTTTATAAGCAATACATTACACCACCTATTGTAGACCATGTGGTCTTCCTGATTTCTATTAACCTATTGTGTAGTGGAGTCTGTATTATCATTGCAATTGATATAGTATGTTGATGTGTGCAGACTCACACATCATACTGTGCAATGTTGTGAGTGGTATGCAATATATGTGCCTATGAGAATGTTTAATATAATAGTAAATCTGCAAATAATTATTTTTTATTAAATCTTTATTAAAGTACTGTCTCTTTAAATACCTTTCAGAGCTCTCAGCAAAGCTTTTTTGAGCCTTTACAGGTGGTATGAAGAATACGCAGGATTATACAGGAAAATCAGCTCATTTGAGTCTTTAAGTACTGGCAGAAGAACGTTATTTTTGAGAAACACTCAACAGGACAGCTAACTTGCCAGTGTATGTGTTTTTCTACCAGTCTTCAGGTATCACTGTTTTTTGTTGATTGTGATCGATATGTTGGAATTTACATATCAAATTAACTTGACATGAAAACTGCAAACATAAAAGATTGTAATAGGGTCCTATGTATGTACGATTTTATGCTCAAAGACAGGGCCCTCCATTGTTTGCCATTTGTTAGTATTGCATTTTCCTATCCATGTATAGCACTATGGAATATATTGGAGTATTGCAATTAAAAGATAATAATAATAATAACACACCCAGCCAATTAAAACCTTCTTACCCATGAAATATCAGAACATTCTATACTTATTCTCTTTAAAAAATTCATAACTTTTCCTTTCCATTCCCCTTATTAGTTTTGTTGCCCTTCTCTGTACCTTTTCCGGCTCTAAAATGTCCGTTTTTATGAAGTGGTGCCCAAAATTGTACTCCATATTTCAAATGAGGGCGTACTAGAGATTTTTATAGTGGCAGAATTATATTTGCTTCCAGGGGTTATATACCCTTCTTAATACATGCTAATATGTTACTTGTCTTTGCAGATGCTGTTGCGTCAGTGAACACTGTTATCTAAGTGGTTGACAACAAGCACTCTCAAATCCCTTTCATAGTTACATAGTAATTGAGGTTAAAAAAAGACTTTTAGTCCATCAAGTTTAACCTTTTAATATCTCCACTGATCTTCAGTATTTATATTAATTGTGCAACTTAGCAAATTGTCTCAAAAAGGAAAAATAAAATTCCTTCCTGACTCCAGATACTGACGATCGGACTTGGATCAATACTCTCTAATTAACCAGGATAACCCTGAATGGCCTTTTTACTTAGAAATGTATCCAATCCCTTTTTAAAGTTATCTATCATATCCGCTGTCACCACCTCCTTTGGTAGAGAATTCCACAGTTTAACCACCCTTACTGTGAAGAACCCTTTTCTTTCTTTAAGGTGGAATCTTTTTACTTTTAACCTCAAAGGATGTCCTCTTGTCAATTGAAAGCCTCTTGGCACAAAAAGTTAACTTGACAAAGCCTTACATTGACCTTGGATATATTTATACAAGGTAATCATATCCCCTTTTATATGCCTTTTTTCTAGAGAAAATGTGATTAGTCATTCTTCATAACTTAGCCCCTACATTCTACATTAGTTTTGTTGCCCTTCTCTGTACTTTTTCCAGCTCTAAAATGTCCTTTTTATGAAGTGGTGCCCAAAATTGTACTCCATATTCCAAATGAGCATGTACTAGGGATTTAACAACTAATCCGCATATTGAAGATAAGCAGATATCTTAAAAGATTGAACTCAATGGTCTTTTTTCAACCTCAACCTCTATGATCCTATGTAACTAAGAATTATATTTACTTCCCTGGCTTCTATAAAATGCATGCTAATAGTTGACTTGCCTTTTCAGCTGTTGCTTGGCTTTGAGCACTGTTACCTAGGTGGTTGTCAACAAGCACTCCCAGAACCCTTTCAATATCTGATACTCTGATATTTACTCCATTAAGATTATAAATTGCATGGCTATTTTCCCTTCCCAAATGCATAACTTTACATTTATTCATATTAAATCTCATGTGCCATTTAGTAGCCCATTTCTCTAATTTATGCAAATCCCTTTGGAGGGAAAGTACATCCTTTTATGATTTAACTAGCGACTTGCCCGTCAAAAAATGACGGCAATGAGATGTGTATGTTAGGAAAGTTGTTTAGTTATTAATATATATATGTGACAGTTGTATTGTGATATTAAAAGATGTTTAGTTTTGTAAAATGTTCTCTTGGTGAACAATAATTTTGAAAGCATTTTGTATTAACATTTGAATGTAAGAATAGTTGATGTGGGCGTTGTACTTCATGAGTAAATGTGGATTGTAGGGTACTACATATCTATTGTCCACTTTTTTTCCACGAATAATGGCACTATCTCCTTCTCTTCTTTTATAAAGTGGATATCCATCACAATTGGCATAGGTTTTGTCTCTATAATCTTTTGGAAATTCTTTGGAACATTTATTATTTTCCATACATGGTGATTGTGGATTAAGGTCACCACAGGGTCCATGAATCATGTGATGAGTAACAATCTCATATAGTCTACCATATAGTTCTGGATCTGGTAGTTCAGCAACAATGACTGCATCCACTTTGTCCGAAGTATCTAATTTATCTTTTTCTTGAAGTATTATTAGAAGATGTGCATGTGGAAGGCCTCTTTTTTTAAATTCAATGGTATATACATAAGCAAGACATTTGCCAAATAACTGATTTATAGTGAAGTCACGTATTAATTCATTTAATTTAATCTTAAAAACTCTGGCTACTAAATCTGGTCGATCTGAAGCACTTTGTCCAAGAAGTAGATTTTGTGTAATTTCTGGCCATTGTGGATTACATGTAAATGTCAGAAATAAATTGGGTTTGCCAAATTTGGTGACAATAGCCATAGCATCATTGTATCTTTCTCTCATATTTCGAGGAGATCCTTGAAAAGAAGATGGTAAAATGATGGCTTTGCCAGCTGTCATGTCTCTGCTTGTAGCCACGTCAGCAACATAGTCCATTAGTCCAGAATATTGTTCTACACAGAGTTTATCTTGTTGATATTTGATAAAGTTTAAATTATTTGCCTCAACTTGCAAATAAGAATCAATAATCCATTGTTGGGTTAGTTTTCCACCACATAAAATTGGATTAAATACATTGCGAATGGCAATTTGAGCTACTTTAAATTCAAGCATAGAAACATTATTTTGGATTCTGGCTTTAGCATTTGGGTAACTGGGAAGTGTTAATTTTGGTTGCCAACCTGCTTCTCCGTGTGGGAAAAAGATGGGATATGTCATTGGATCTAAATTTGGACTTAAGATACTCATATTAATGAACGGTTGCTCCTCATTTCTGGGATATATTCTAATGTCTCTTTGAAATGGTGGTTCTCCTTCATCATTCTGAAACACCATTGCAACCTCATTTGATGTTGGCAAGTTCTAACAACCTTTATCAGTATGTCTGTCTCTTTTAAGCACCATATTAACCTTTGGCATGGGTAATTGATGTCTTTGTGCATGAAGTAGTTGTTCATTTTCTACTTCTGCCAATTTTTTATAAGCTTTACTGTAGGGATTGTTGTCCATAATATTATTTAGCTCTATAAAAACACTGTGTAAGCATTTTTTTATTTTCTTCCATCTGCATACGTTGGTCAACAGCTTCCATTGTATCTAGGACATATAGTTGAGCAAATTTTCTTTGATCTCCTTCCTCTGGATGTAAATGGGAAGTGCGATGATAAATTTGTCCTTGGACTTTAAAACAGTAAGGTCCATGTCCTGGTACATTAGCAGCTAATGTTGCCCCCATAGATGCAAAGGATATGGCACTATTGTAGGATCTTATGTTTGTTTTAAAAAATTTGTAGTTTGGAAAAGTAGGTTCAGTCATAATATTTTGTAAATAGATTGGAAATTCTTTCCTTTCTGGAAGTTTGAACTTGCCTTTTTGACAGCAACTAATAAATTGGCCATCTCTGGGTCTCTCCTGTTTAAAATAATAAGCCAAAACTGACATTGAGTAGTCATGTCCACACAACTATGAACCTCTACTGCTAAAGACTTGAGTAAAGGACAATTTGCAAAGCATATAGCAGTTTGACTTTCATATTCATCAGGTGAAATGTCATATAATGTTTCAACAACAGGTTCTAAATGCTTAGTTTTTTTCGTGGCTTTTCTTGGTATATGTTGTATTGTTTGAGGTAAAATGTCATGTAATGTTTCATGAACCGGTTCTAAATGCTTTGTTTTTTTCGTTGCTTTTTTTTGTATGTCTTGTATTTTTTCAGGTAAAATGTCATCTGATGTTTCAGCAACAGGTTGTAAATGCTTTATTTGCTTGTTCGTTTTTTTTGTCATATCTTTAATTTCTGCAGGTGACAGTCTTTTGCTTGCAATTCTTTTGCGTTCTTTTTCTCGTCGAATTTCCTTCTTCTCTGGTGTCTGCTGACTGTCTGCTCTCTGTCGTCGTTCTCTAGCTTGGCGTCTTTTCTTTTCTTGTTTACTCTCGTTATCAGCCATGTTAATCTGTAAAAATAAAATAATGTATCTTTAGTTTATTTAGAGATGTTAAGTTTGTTTTCAGCAAAAATTGTTATCAACAGTGTGTTTACATTTTATACTTAATCAATTTCAATTTGGTCAATTGAATAGAGGTCTTTCACTCTCACACCCACAATGACCCTTAATGGGATAGCTCACAGCTTCATTGAAATACACAATACCTCTTGTTTGGTCTTTCGGTCGGGTCTGACTGTCTCTGACCCTCTGTCACTGCTTTCTTACAAGGTTCCTATGCTGGTGAGACCGGAGTGGGTTGTAAGTTCCTTCCCCAGTGGTTTGGGATTTGGCCCTACACTCTGCTTTCACTCTCACACCCACAATGACCCTTAATGGGATAGCTCACAGCTTCATTGAAATACACAATACCTCTTGTTTGGTCTTTCGGTCGGGTCTGACTGTGACCCTCTGTCACTGCTTTCTTACAAGGTTCCTATGCTGGTGAGACCGGAGTGGGTTGTCAGTTCCTTCCCCAGTGGTTTGGGATTTGGCCCTACACTCTGCTTTCACTCTCACACCCACAATGACCCTTAATGGGATAGCTCACAGCTTCATTGAAATACACAATACCTCTTGTTTGGTCTTTCGGTCGCGTCTGACTGTCTCTGATCCTCTGTCACTGCTTACTTACAAAGTTCCTATGCTGGTGAGACCGGAGTGGATTGTCAGTTCTGCTGTCACTCTGCTTTCACTCTCCCACCCACAAGGGCAGCAAACACACACAGAGGGTTTGCAGAGGCACAATGAGCACCAGCCAACTCACCTCCATCAGGGGTAATCGCCACTACTCTTATCCAAGTAAGTCCCACGCCATTGCTGGTGGCCATGTGCCAAGATGACCATTCATTCCCATTTGGTGACCTCCCATTATGTTCTGCTATTCATCAATTTACATTAGTTTCGATTGCTAAGTGATGTTGGGGAAGTGCGTGTGAAAGCAGAGTGGACGGCCAAATCCCAAATCACTGGAGAAGGAACTGACAACCCACTGCAGTATCACCTATCATTTTCCTTTTAGGCCGTCAGGGGAATGTTCCTACTCCCCAGTCTCGCTAATTGTACTTGGCCTGTGCATTAACCCTTTATTATGCTTAGATTGTAGATCAATTAGATGCATTATATGATATCTAATGCTATTAAGACTATTATTCCTCTTAGTATGTATGGATCTATTGCAGGTTAACTAGCGCTCATTAGTTTACAGCTATAGTAATGTGACACTAATGTGATGCATGTGGATGTCCCCTAACCCCAACCATTGAAAACACACCGACATGGGGAGAACAGGATAACACAGCTTTATTTTTGGACACAGACCACAATCAGCAGTGGTCAAGACTGTGCATTCACAGAACGGTATAACAAAACTTTATTTTTGTACACAGACCACAATCAGCAGTGGTCAAGACTGTGCATTCACAGAACGGTATAACAAAACTTTATTTTTGGACACAGACCACAATTAGCAGTGTGCATTAATATCATGGGTGTGGTGTGGGCGGGTCCCGAGAGAGCAAGGGGCTAAATAAAAAAAAGGGGATACCTACAGGGGTCAATCTAATAGTCTAGAATAAGCATGATGCATAGCACCTACCAGGGTCACATGCGGTCAGTACACCGCTGCCACCGGAATATGATGAGAAAAAGGATCATCACAAATCACTCCATTTAACTGAAGAAACCATTAGAGTGCATGGCACTTACAACTTGTCTGGATCTGTTCAATGGAACAAATGATTCAACCTCTGGACTGTGTAATCCAATCCAGTTTCACACATACAGTGTGGTGTGTGAAATTGCCCACAAAAATGAATGGTCAACAAAAAACAAAAAAGGCGGAGGAGGATAGAAAAAAAATAATGACAATGCATGTACAGTAAAGTGCTAAATACTGTACCAATATACCAACTCACCTGATTCCCATCTGCAAGCATTACTAACTATTAGCTAGGTCTCTGGATAATGAGTAATATGGGCAAATACCCATTAATATGGACAGGACACAAAGGTCAGCAGCCAGATTCACTGTTTCTTACATCAGACCCAAAGATCTGTTCTCAGACCGATATTGAGGTCAGGATCACATGCATTATTAGTGCATATATTAATGCTGGCTGTCATTAACATGCCATTGTGAGACTTTGCAAGTCCACCGCCATAGCGGTATTAGTCTACATTTCAGCTAACAAAAATCATGTCCGAGATATCTGGCAATATGATAGCTTTAAGATTGTGGGAGCTACATGTTAAGGAGGGGGCTGTCATTGGAGTAATGTCTACCTGAGAGGCACTGGGAAAACCTTACGCCTCATATAATTCCTCCACAATGCTTGCAGATGCAAGAGATGCCTTCATGGGCCTGAATTGTACCTAAAACAAAACAAATGGAAAGAAAAACAAAGAGAAAACATAAAATCTAAGGGCCTAAAAAAAAGTGGACTGCAGCATCCCTTCCCAACAGCATTCCCCAGTGACCATCAATTGGTGGCATGTTCAACCGAACCCTACGTGTCCACAGAGAAGAGGATCATGGACTATGTGATGGGAGGTAGCCATCTGCATACAAAATATCACCATCACATAGGCAAAGATCCAAAACTCTGTAGCCAGGCTAGATGAGATCAGCATTGTGACCAATAGATTGTCACTGAGGAGTGCTGTTGATAAGGCACAATTATGTCCACAGCCCCTAGGTCCTCCTCCGCCTGGGCACAGGACCTGCATCGTCCGCGGCCGGACGCCGTCTCCTTGTTGGTGGTGGGGGAGCGGGAGGAGGTAGTGGCACCACGGGTGGTGGTGGCGGCGGAGGCATGGTGGAAGGAGAGGAGGGGCCAGGCTGCTGTTGGCTGGTGACCTGCCCCGTTCCCAGCAGCCTGACCAAATGCTGCTCCAGCCTCCGATGATGGCTCCTCTCCTCCCTAAAGCGCCTGTCCAGGCTGCGCCTCATGCCAGAGATGTTGGCATCAATCCTCCTCACGACAGCCAACAACTCCAGCAGCGCAGCCTCGGTCATTGGTGGTGGGGGGGGCTGGGGTCCTGCTGGCAGGACCGGGTGGGAAGATGGCGGGGAGAGAGTGGGGAGGATCTGGGACCCGGCTGGAAACAGGGTCTCTGACATTGGTGTCCCCGGTGGCTCAGTGTGTGGGGAAGGAGGAGCTGTGGCATATTTCACTACTTCTGAGGGCCCCGGCGAGATGGCAAGTCTTTGGAGGAGGGGGACAGTCGGGCTCTGGACAGGGAGGCTGTCAACGACCACGACCTCCCCCTCCGAAGAGCCAGGGCCCTCGGATGAGCCTGTAGCCTCCTCCCCCTGAGCGGTCTCCTGCGGGGCGGGGGCTGACGGCCCCGCTCCTGGCTCATCACTGGACCCAGACCTCCTACTGGATGCTGAAATAGAAAAAAGAAAGGTACATGTCATTAGTATGCTGATCAATACATTGATATGTTTTCACTCCTAACTATCTGACATCTAGGCCTGAACATGGATGATTCTCCTAATTGCAACTCCCATTAGCTGTCATTTGCTAGATTGGATCTATTCTTTGGTTTCTTGTCTTGACCTCTCCTGGCTCCTAACGCTGTCTGTGTTTCTTCTGCGGTCTGTAACTGCATAGGCTGCATTGGGCGCACCAGTACATGGACTCTATTGCTTAATTACTCTTGAGGTGGCCAGGAATGACAGTGATTTGTCAGCTTCATGGATTTAATGACACTTCCATCCATGCCTTGTTAATTCCATGGAGCTGACATGTCAGTGTCCTTGTTGGTCACCATGTGTAGTGTGTGTGATGCACATGTGGTGGCATGTTGGTGTATGTAATATTCACCTGAACTGGAGGCTGGGTCCTGCTGGGCCACCGGAGATGAAGCTCCAGCTTCGGGCGATGGTGTTAGAAAGTCCCTTGCGATCCTCTCCCACTCCTTATAGGCGACACTGTGTCCCTCAGCTTCTCTGGCCATCTTCCTCTTCACCGTGGCCCTGATATCCACATATCTGTGCTCCCAACAGGTCCAACCCAATAAGCATATTGATCTTCCAGGGCGACCTCCTCATATACCAATTCTTCCAGCCATTCCATTAGCCTGTGACCTGGCCATAGTCCCAGGAATGCCATCCATTTATTTAGAAGGCCTATACCTCTACAGTCCTTTCCAGTCACCAGAACATTCTCTATCTCTACTGGGGATAAGCATTTCCCCTCCACAGGAGCTGAGACAGGGCCATTGCTTACCCTTCTCCTGTTCCCCTTTACCTCCTGTGTGATTTGTATCCGGAGTTCCCTCTGCTGATCCTTAGTAAAACCTGCAGGCATTACCTCCATCCATCTTTGATACCGTCTGGACACTTCCTCCTCCTCTGCTGCAGACATCTCTTCATAAGCTGCCATCCTTCTGTGTTTTATACAGAGATCCCCACCGCTGCCAGCCAAATGTCAGAATCTGCTTCTTCTAGGGGGCTTGATATGAACCTAGTTCAAACCTACCCCAGCAGAATCATGTAGTTCCTGTTCTCTGTGGCACAAAAGATGGCCTCTGAAGAGGGCAAGGCCCAACCGCTACAGGCAGAGGATACTGGATCCAGGTTACTTAGTGGCCCATAGCAAGACCACTCCCCAAGTCAGGATACAACACACAGAAATAGTCTCACACCTTGTTTATGTGAAAACTATCTCTCAACCAACTTTATTTTGGAAAACACCATCTTTTAAACATGCATACAAAATTACCAGGAGGGGCTACCTTTAGCCAGCCCCTAACTGCCTCTGGCCAATCAGGCAGGGTCCCTACGTGTGAACCATGAGACTCCTCCCAGGTCTGCCCACTAGGTGTGGCTACCTAATTCATTTGGTCTATGACTTTCAAGGGAGAAACATCTCCCTACCCTCTGGACTTTGCCCTGATTCTCTGAGTGAGAATCCCTGTAGACCCCCTGGGGTTATGGTGCCTCTATGTCTGTGGAGATCCCTTTGTTCCTGACTACTATCATTTCAAGTGTTTACCTTCAGGGCCATATGGGCAACTCCTGACTGAGAGTTTATACAATGGGGGAGGGTTGACTAATCAAAACATAGCTATCACTCCATAATACAATATACAATATAATACTAACATATTATAACCCATAACATATTTCCCCATTAATATATTATACCTAGGATACATAATAACCATGTACAGGCAACATATAACCGCACAATAACACATAATCCCAATGTAACAATGTCATGCTCCCTTGGACATACTCACAAACCACCATATTAAAATCGCCTCCAATTATTACTTGTCCCTTTCTAATTTTTTTTATTTCTTTCAGTATCTTTTTGAAATATCTAGTTTGTTTTACATTTGGGAGATATATATTGGCTATTGTCATATTTACTCGATTTATTGAACCGCACCATATTATATATCTTCCTAAGGGATCAATAATTTTAGCTTTCTCATGGACTTCTATATTATGACTAAAAATAATTGGTACCCCTCTAGATCTTTTATTATATGTTGAATCTATTTTAATGTTATAGTTTTTATTATTTACATATCTTAGGGTGTCTTTACCCCAATGGGTCTCTTGTAATAGAAGAATATCTGCTTTATTTTTTATATAGTTATTATAAGCTATTTTCCTTTTTGATGGTGAATTTAGTCCATTGACATTATGAGTTATTATTTTCACCATGTTTTTACAATTAATGCTTTTACCTTTATCTTTTGTATTTTTTGTGGTCTCTTTTTAATATATCTAGTTCTGTCTCGTCTCTTACCATTAATTGTACCTGTATAATCTGTATCCCTGGGAAATTCATTCATTCGTACTATCTTACATACCTTGGGCAAATTTTCCTTAGAGCTTGAACTAAGTCCAAGTTTACTTATTTTCATATTTTTGCCCTCCTTATCTAACTTATTTTTTAGGGCTATTATGCCAATTTTAGGAAATGCTAGAAGTTTTAAGAAACTTACTAGTTCATTAGTTGGGAGATCATGTGTTCTTATTTCCCTATTTTTCCCATACTTATTTATTATAACTTTTTATATATATTTATATTTTCCACTTACTCTCATTTACCCCTCTTATCTTTCTTTGATCTTTTATCCAACATCAACTCTAAGGGGGAGTATAAAAAAAAAATAGGGAAGTATTTCCTTAGCCTCATAGACCGAAATATTGCCCTATATTATATTTTATATGATATCAAGCTACAATTATATATTACATTTTTTTTAATTTAAATTTTGGACTGGACTCTACCATCCTGGCTCCTCCCTCCTCGTCCCCTAATATTTCTCCAAAAATAAATAACTTTACTTCTATTCTTAAATCAATCTCTGACAGGACTTTACCATATATAATTATTTAAATATTTATATATTACCCTTTTAACCTTTTACCCTAGGATAACAGATTACCTATTTTTCCCTTTTATAACTATAGCCAAAAGGAAGTCGATACCATTTTCTCTAGATCTTGTAATCAGCTCAGGCTAGGCCTTAAAAATTTACCAATAATCCTTATAATAATATTTTCAGATACCCCTTTTTCTCTTTTTTCTTCTTCTCCCTTTTTTTTTTTCCCTCTCTTCCTCTCTTACTCCCAGAGAAATAATATGAACTCCCCTCGGTGCAGATCCTTTAAAATCTTAAAATTTGATTGCTTTATGTGTTTTAAAAAGTTTAATAAACTATTAAATATTTCTGTGTATCTATAAAGTGCATATCAATAAAGTGCTTAATTTTTCCCCCTTTACATCCGTGTTCTCTCATACTAAGTATTAATAATTCCTATTTTGGATACCAACTTAAACTAATATGTCTGGACACCTCTATGTCTTCATACACTTGATTACTGTAACCTTATGTTTTAGTGTCAATAGTTTTATGTTAATGAGAAATAAATGTTATGGCCAAGCGATTATACTTTCCATGTTAATTATGCATGAATTGGAGTGACCAAAGATTGTTGATGCACAGATTTGTACATTATATATGAACAACAGTGATACTTAGTGGAATAACCTTCACAAATAAGTCATTCTGTATAACAACTCACATGTTATTTTCATAATATATTACGGTAATAACAAACAAGCACTAGATTGAATTTAACATATTTAATACATGTATGCATAGTCTCACGTGCACAATAGCAATGGTGTGGAAATAACACGGCTGGTGTATACAGGATTATTGTTGATGCTGGCAAGTTTCCTGGTGCTCCTTCTGGCTCTTCACCGACTCCTTGGGCTATTGTTGGCTTTCCTCAAGAGCTACATCCACATGAATGCAATCCTCCTTGTCAGCATTTGGCCTTATATCCCCATGCCCCGTGCCTCTAAAACTCTGTCCCTTACCTGCTTCTCTAACATAATCATGTGCAAGGCCTGTGTTATTTAGTCATTTGCCTGTAGATGTTCCCCTCCAGCATGGTTTACAGACCCACATTCACCCACTTTCAGGCCTTAGGCTGTCCATAATCACAAGTATCATAGCCTGGTATCTAATACACAATAGTTTTGTGTACATTATATACCTTTCCATGAATGTGACATTCATAATCGCTCTCAATACTCTGATGTGCTCTGAATTCATGCTGGCAATGACTAGTGTTTGGGTGTGGCTAGCCCTTTTATAAGCAATACATTACACCACCTATTGTAGACCATGTGGTCTTCCTGATTTCTATTAACCTATTGTGTAGTGGAGTCTGTATTATCATTGCAATTGATATAGTATGTTGATGTGTGCAGACTCACACATCATACTGTGCAATGTTGTGAGTGGTATGCAATATATGTGCCTATGAGAATGTTTAATATAATAGTAAATCTGCAAATAATTATTTTTTATTAAATCTTTATTAAAGTACTGTCTCTTTAAATACCTTTCAGAGCTCTCAGCAAAGCTTTTTTGAGCCTTTACAGGTGGTATGAAGAATACGCAGGATTATACAGGAAAATCAGCTCATTTGAGTCTTTAAGTACTGGCAGAAGAACGTTATTTTTGAGAAACACTCAACAGGACAGCTAACTTGCCAGTGTATGTGTTTTTCTACCAGTCTTCAGGTATCACTGTTTTTTGTTGATTGTGATCGATATGTTGGAATTTACATATCAAATTAACTTGACATGAAAACTGCAAACATAAAAGATTGTAATAGGGTCCTATGTATGTACGATTTTATGCTCAAAGACAGGGCCCTCCATTGTTTGCCATTTGTTAGTATTGCATTTTCCTATCCATGTATAGCACTATGGAATATATTGGAGTATTGCAATTAAAAGATAATAATAATAATAACACACCCAGCCAATTAAAACCTTCTTACCCATGAAATATCAGAACATTCTATACTTATTCTCTTTAAAAAATTCATAACTTTTCCTTTCCATTCCCCTTATTAGTTTTGTTGCCCTTCTCTGTACCTTTTCCGGCTCTAAAATGTCCGTTTTTATGAAGTGGTGCCCAAAATTGTACTCCATATTTCAAATGAGGGCGTACTAGAGATTTTTATAGTGGCAGAATTATATTTGCTTCCAGGGGTTATATACCCTTCTTAATACATGCTAATATGTTACTTGTCTTTGCAGATGCTGTTGCGTCAGTGAACACTGTTATCTAAGTGGTTGACAACAAGCACTCTCAAATCCCTTTCATAGTTACATAGTAATTGAGGTTAAAAAAAGACTTTTAGTCCATCAAGTTTAACCTTTTAATATCTCCACTGATCTTCAGTATTTATATTAATTGTGCAACTTAGCAAATTGTCTCAAAAAGGAAAAATAAAATTCCTTCCTGACTCCAGATACTGACGATCGGACTTGGATCAATACTCTCTAATTAACCAGGATAACCCTGAATGGCCTTTTTACTTAGAAATGTATCCAATCCCTTTTTAAAGTTATCTATCATATCCGCTGTCACCACCTCCTTTGGTAGAGAATTCCACAGTTTAACCACCCTTACTGTGAAGAACCCTTTTCTTTCTTTAAGGTGGAATCTTTTTACTTTTAACCTCAAAGGATGTCCTCTTGTCAATTGAAAGCCTCTTGGCACAAAAAGTTAACTTGACAAAGCCTTACATTGACCTTGGATATATTTATACAAGGTAATCATATCCCCTTTTATATGCCTTTTTTCTAGAGAAAATGTGATTAGTCATTCTTCATAACTTAGCCCCTACATTCTACATTAGTTTTGTTGCCCTTCTCTGTACTTTTTCCAGCTCTAAAATGTCCTTTTTATGAAGTGGTGCCCAAAATTGTACTCCATATTCCAAATGAGCATGTACTAGGGATTTAACAACTAATCCGCATATTGAAGATAAGCAGATATCTTAAAAGATTGAACTCAATGGTCTTTTTTCAACCTCAACCTCTATGATCCTATGTAACTAAGAATTATATTTACTTCCCTGGCTTCTATAAAATGCATGCTAATAGTTGACTTGCCTTTTCAGCTGTTGCTTGGCTTTGAGCACTGTTACCTAGGTGGTTGTCAACAAGCACTCCCAGAACCCTTTCAATATCTGATACTCTGATATTTACTCCATTAAGATTATAAATTGCATGGCTATTTTCCCTTCCCAAATGCATAACTTTACATTTATTCATATTAAATCTCATGTGCCATTTAGTAGCCCATTTCTCTAATTTATGCAAATCCCTTTTGAGGGAAAGTACATCCTTTTATGATTTAACTAGCGACTTGCCCGTCAAAAAATGACGGCAATGAGATGTGTATGTTAGGAAAGTTGTTTAGTTATTAATATATATATGTGACAGTTGTATTGTGATATTAAAAGATGTTTAGTTTTGTAAAATGTTCTCTTGGTGAACAATAATTTTGAAAGCATTTTGTATTAACATTTGAATGTAAGAATAGTTGATGTGGGCGTTGTACTTCATGAGTAAATGTGGATTGTAGGGTACTACATATCTATTGTCCACTTTTTTTCCACGAATAATGGCACTATCTCCTTCTCTTCTTTTATAAAGTGGATATCCATCACAATTGGCATAGGTTTTGTCTCTATAATCTTTTGGAAATTCTTTGGAACATTTATTATTTTCCATACATGGTGATTGTGGATTAAGGTCACCACAGGGTCCATGAATCATGTGATGAGTAACAATCTCATATAGTCTACCATATAGTTCTGGATCTGGTAGTTCAGCAACAATGACTGCATCCACTTTGTCCGAAGTATCTAATTTATCTTTTTCTTGAAGTATTATTAGAAGATGTGCATGTGGAAGGCCTCTTTTTTTAAATTCAATGGTATATACATAAGCAAGACATTTGCCAAATAACTGATTTATAGTGAAGTCACGTATTAATTCATTTAATTTAATCTTAAAAACTCTGGCTACTAAATCTGGTCGATCTGAAGCACTTTGTCCAAGAAGTAGATTTTGTGTAATTTCTGGCCATTGTGGATTACATGTAAATGTCAGAAATAAATTGGGTTTGCCAAATTTGGTGACAATAGCCATAGCATCATTGTATCTTTCTCTCATATTTCGAGGAGATCCTTGAAAAGAAGATGGTAAAATGATGGCTTTGCCAGCTGTCATGTCTCTGCTTGTAGCCACGTCAGCAACATAGTCCATTAGTCCAGAATATTGTTCTACACAGAGTTTATCTTGTTGATATTTGATAAAGTTTAAATTATTTGCCTCAACTTGCAAATAAGAATCAATAATCCATTGTTGGGTTAGTTTTCCACCACATAAAATTGGATTAAATACATTGCGAATGGCAATTTGAGCTACTTTAAATTCAAGCATAGAAACATTATTTTGGATTCTGGCTTTAGCATTTGGGTAACTGGGAAGTGTTAATTTTGGTTGCCAACCTGCTTCTCCGTGTGGGAAAAAGATGGGATATGTCATTGGATCTAAATTTGGACTTAAGATACTCATATTAATGAACGGTTGCTCCTCATTTCTGGGATATATTCTAATGTCTCTTTGAAATGGTGGTTCTCCTTCATCATTCTGAAACACCATTGCAACCTCATTTGATGTTGGCAAGTTCTAACAACCTTTATCAGTATGTCTGTCTCTTTTAAGCACCATATTAACCTTTGGCATGGGTAATTGATGTCTTTGTGCATGAAGTAGTTGTTCATTTTCTACTTCTGCCAATTTTTTATAAGCTTTACTGTAGGGATTGTTGTCCATAATATTATTTAGCTCTATAAAAACACTGTGTAAGCATTTTTTTATTTTCTTCCATCTGCATACGTTGGTCAACAGCTTCCATTGTATCTAGGACATATAGTTGAGCGAATTTTCTTTGATCTCCTTCCTCTGGATGTAAATGGGAAGTGCGATGATAAATTTGTCCTTGGACTTTAAAACAGTAAGGTCCATGTCCTGGTACATTAGCAGCTAATGTTGCCCCCATAGATGCAAAGGATATGGCACTATTGTAGGATCTTATGTTTGTTTTAAAAATTTTGTAGTTTGGAAAAGTAGGTTCAGTCATAATATTTTGTAAATAGATTGGAAATTCTTTCCTTTCTGGAAGTTTGAACTTGCCTTTTTGACAGCAACTAATAAATTGGCCATCTCTGGGTCTCTCCTGTTTAAAATAATAAGCCAAAACTGACATTGAGTAGTCATGTCCACACAACTATGAACCTCTACTGCTAAAGACTTGAGTAAAGGACAATTTGCAAAGCATATAGCAGTTTGACTTTCATATTCATCAGGTGAAATGTCATATAATGTTTCAACAACAGGTTCTAAATGCTTAGTTTTTTTCGTGGCTTTTCTTGGTATATGTTGTATTGTTTGAGGTAAAATGTCATGTAATGTTTCATGAACCGGTTCTAAATGCTTTGTTTTTTTCGTTGCTTTTTTTTGTATGTCTTGTATTTTTTCAGGTAAAATGTCATCTGATGTTTCAGCAACAGGTTGTAAATGCTTTATTTGCTTGTTCGTTTTTTTTGTCATATCTTTAATTTCTGCAGGTGACAGTCTTTTGCTTGCAATTCTTTTGCGTTCTTTTTCTCGTCGAATTTCCTTCTTCTCTGGTGTCTGCTGACTGTCTGCTCTCTGTCGTCGTTCTCTAGCTTGGCGTCTTTTCTTTTCTTGTTTACTCTCGTTATCAGCCATGTTAATCTGTAAAAATAAAATAATGTATCTTTAGTTTATTTAGAGATGTTAAGTTTGTTTTCAGCAAAAATTGTTATCAACAGTGTGTTTACATTTTATACTTAATCAATTTCAATTTGGTCAATTGAATAGAGGTCTTTCACTCTCACACCCACAATGACCCTTAATGGGATAGCTCACAGCTTCATTGAAATACACAATACCTCTTGTTTGGTCTTTCGGTCGGGTCTGACTGTCTCTGACCCTCTGTCACTGCTTTCTTACAAGGTTCCTATGCTGGTGAGACCGGAGTGGGTTGTAAGTTCCTTCCCCAGTGGTTTGGGATTTGGCCCTACACTCTGCTTTCACTCTCACACCCACAATGACCCTTAATGGGATAGCTCACAGCTTCATTGAAATACACAATACCTCTTGTTTGGTCTTTCGGTCGGGTCTGACTGTGACCCTCTGTCACTGCTTTCTTACAAGGTTCCTATGCTGGTGAGACCGGAGTGGGTTGTCAGTTCCTTCCCCAGTGGTTTGGGATTTGGCCCTACACTCTGCTTTCACTCTCACACCCACAATGACCCTTAATGGGATAGCTCACAGCTTCATTGAAATACACAATACCTCTTGTTTGGTCTTTCGGTCGCGTCTGACTGTCTCTGATCCTCTGTCACTGCTTACTTACAAAGTTCCTATGCTGGTGAGACCGGAGTGGATTGTCAGTTCTGCTGTCACTCTGCTTTCACTCTCCCACCCACAAGGGCAGCAAACACACACAGAGGGTTTGCAGAGGCACAATGAGCACCAGCCAACTCACCTCCATCAGGGGTAATCGCCACTACTCTTATCCAAGTAAGTCCCACGCCATTGCTGGTGGCCATGTGCCAAGATGACCATTCATTCCCATTTGGTGACCTCCCATTATGTTCTGCTATTCATCAATTTACATTAGTTTCGATTGCTAAGTGATGTTGGGGAAGTGCGTGTGAAAGCAGAGTGGACGGCCAAATCCCAAATCACTGGAGAAGGAACTGACAACCCACTGCAGTATCACCTATCATTTTCCTTTTAGGCCGTCAGGGGAATGTTCCTACTCCCCAGTCTCGCTAATTGTACTTGGCCTGTGCATTAACCCTTTATTATGCTTAGATTGTAGATCAATTAGATGCATTATATGATATCTAATGCTATTAAGACTATTATTCCTCTTAGTA
This sequence comes from Discoglossus pictus, assembly GCA_027410445.1. Classification (NCBI taxonomy): domain Eukaryota; kingdom Metazoa; phylum Chordata; class Amphibia; order Anura; family Alytidae; genus Discoglossus; species Discoglossus pictus. The sequence continues at coordinate 186,733,598 of CM050164.1, forward strand.
TGTATGGATCTATTGCAGGTTAACTAGCGCTCATTAGTTTACAGCTATAGTAATGTGACACTAATGTGATGCATGTGGATGTCCCCTAACCCCAACCATTGAAAACACACCGACATGGGGAGAACAGGATAACACAGCTTTATTTTTGGACACAGACCACAATCAGCAGTGGTCAAGACTGTGCATTCACAGAACGGTATAACAAAACTTTATTTTTGTACACAGACCACAATCAGCAGTGGTCAAGACTGTGCATTCACAGAACGGTATAACAAAACTTTATTTTTGGACACAGACCACAATTAGCAGTGTGCATTAATATCATGGGTGTGGTGTGGGCGGGTCCCGAGAGAGCAAGGGGCTAAATAAAAAAAAGGGGATACCTACAGGGGTCAATCTAATAGTCTAGAATAAGCATGATGCATAGCACCTACCAGGGTCACATGCGGTCAGTACACCGCTGCCACCGGAATATGATGAGAAAAAGGATCATCACAAATCACTCCATTTAACTGAAGAAACCATTAGAGTGCATGGCACTTACAACTTGTCTGGATCTGTTCAATGGAACAAATGATTCAACCTCTGGACTGTGTAATCCAATCCAGTTTCACACATACAGTGTGGTGTGTGAAATTGCCCACAAAAATGAATGGTCAACAAAAAACAAAAAAGGCGGAGGAGGATAGAAAAAAAATAATGACAATGCATGTACAGTAAAGTGCTAAATACTGTACCAATATACCAACTCACCTGATTCCCATCTGCAAGCATTACTAACTATTAGCTAGGTCTCTGGATAATGAGTAATATGGGCAAATACCCATTAATATGGACAGGACACAAAGGTCAGCAGCCAGATTCACTGTTTCTTACATCAGACCCAAAGATCTGTTCTCAGACCGATATTGAGGTCAGGATCACATGCATTATTAGTGCATATATTAATGCTGGCTGTCATTAACATGCCATTGTGAGACTTTGCAAGTCCACCGCCATAGCGGTATTAGTCTACATTTCAGCTAACAAAAATCATGTCCGAGATATCTGGCAATATGATAGCTTTAAGATTGTGGGAGCTACATGTTAAGGAGGGGGCTGTCATTGGAGTAATGTCTACCTGAGAGGCACTGGGAAAACCTTACGCCTCATATAATTCCTCCACAATGCTTGCAGATGCAAGAGATGCCTTCATGGGCCTGAATTGTACCTAAAACAAAACAAATGGAAAGAAAAACAAAGAGAAAACATAAAATCTAAGGGCCTAAAAAAAAGTGGACTGCAGCATCCCTTCCCAACAGCATTCCCCAGTGACCATCAATTGGTGGCATGTTCAACCGAACCCTACGTGTCCACAGAGAAGAGGATCATGGACTATGTGATGGGAGGTAGCCATCTGCATACAAAATATCACCATCACATAGGCAAAGATCCAAAACTCTGTAGCCAGGCTAGATGAGGTCAGCATTGTGACCAATAGATTGTCACTGAGGAGTGCTGTTGATAAGGCACAATTATGTCCACAGCCCCTAGGTCCTCCTCCGCCTGGGCACAGGACCTGCATCGTCCGCGGCCGGACGCCGTCTCCTTGTTGGTGGTGGGGGAGCGGGAGGAGGTAGTGGCACCACGGGTGGTGGTGGCGGCGGAGGCATGGTGGAAGGAGAGGAGGGGCCAGGCTGCTGTTGGCTGGTGACCTGCCCCGTTCCCAGCAGCCTGACCAAATGCTGCTCCAGCCTCCGATGATGGCTCCTCTCCTCCCTAAAGCGCCTGTCCAGGCTGCGCCTCATGCCAGAGATGTTGGCATCAATCCTCCTCACGACGGCCAACAACTCCAGCAGCGCAGCCTCGGTCATTGGTGGTGGGGGGGGCTGGGGTCCTGCTGGCAGGACCGGGTGGGAAGATGGCGGGGAGAGAGTGGGGAGGATCTGGGACCCGGCTGGAGACAGGGTCTCTGACATTGGTGTCCCCGGTGGCTCAGTGTGTGGGGAAGGAGGAGCTGTGGCATATTTCACTACTTCTGAGGGCCCCGGCGAGATGGCAAGTCTTTGGAGGAGGGGGACAGTCGGGCTCTGGACAGGGAGGCTGTCAACGACCACGACCTCCCCCTCCGAAGAGCCAGGGCCCTCGGATGAGCCTGTAGCCTCCTCCCCCTGAGCGGTCTCCTGCGGGGCGGGGGCTGACGGCCCCGCTCCTGGCTCATCACTGGACCCAGACCTCCTACTGGATGCTGAAATAGAAAAAAGAAAGGTACATGTCATTAGTATGCTGATCAATACATTGATATGTTTTCACTCCTAACTATCTGACATCTAGGCCTGAACATGGATGATTCTCCTAATTGCAACTCCCATTAGCTGTCATTTGCTAGATTGGATCTATTCTTTGGTTTCTTGTCTTGACCTCTCCTGGCTCCTAACGCTGTCTGTGTTTCTTCTGCGGTCTGTAACTGCATAGGCTGCATTGGGCGCACCAGTACATGGACTCTATTGCTTAATTACTCTTGAGGTGGCCAGGAATGACAGTGATTTGTCAGCTTCATGGATTTAATGACACTTCCATCCATGCCTTGTTAATTCCATGGAGCTGACATGTCAGTGTCCTTGTTGGTCACCATGTGTAGTGTGTGTGATGCACATGTGGTGGCATGTTGGTGTATGTAATATTCACCTGAACTGGAGGCTGGGTCCTGCTGGGCCACCGGAGATGAAGCTCCAGCTTCGGGCGATGGTGTTAGAAAGTCCCTTGCGATCCTCTCCCACTCCTTATAGGCGACACTGTGTCCCTCAGCTTCTCTGGCCATCTTCCTCTTCACCGTGGCCCTGATATCCACATATCTGTGCTTCAAGGAACTCAAGCCCCTAGGAACCGTGGATACCTCCTTCATCACTTGCACTACCTCCTTCCAAGCCTGAGCCTTAGGCCCAGGCTTCGCTCCCCTTGCAACAAGGATGACAGGCCGGTCACGGATCGCACCCAGGAGGACCATATTCTCCTGGGGCGTATAATTACGGGTCCTGCGCCTGCCCTTGCCAATAGCCCCTTGCTCTCTCGACTATGCTCGGGGTCCCTGGCCTCCCTGCACTCTTCCTGAGGCCTGTCCCTTCCCCAAACTAACCCCCTCCCCCCGGGAACAGGCCCCTTCCCTTCTGTCCCTCCTCTATTAATGCCTCTGTCTCCCTCCTCTTCCTCCTCCTCCCCCCCCCCTCTGGGGACCACTCCTCCTCCTCCAGGGACACCTCCTCCACCCCATCCGGGGACACCTCCTCCACCTCTCCTCCACCCTCCACTACACTCTCCTCACTCTCCTCACTTTCCGCTCCTCTCCTCTCCTCCTCTCTCCACCTATCTCCTCCCTCCATGCTGAAATAATAACAAAATAAGGATAACTCAAAATAAGTGTAACTGTTATATAGGTTGTAACGGAGCTGGAACACGAATCCAATATCTCCGCTGGTATACGGTCAAATACCCAAGAGGCACTACAGTTTCACCATTCCCGACCTCCCATATTGGACGACACACAATTTGGGAGTCAAATGAATACTGACTTTATTTACCTTTACAGAAATATATATACATCTCTGTGATGGGTTCCGCTACACACCTCCCCCGTGCCCATAAGCCGGCATACACGTTCTGATCCCAATGGATCGGCCTGGGGATGTCCGGACAAAAGTATTTGTTGGTCAATTCTCTAGTTTGACAACCCATCAGCATTACTGCAATTCACATTTACTCACATTTCCCATATCCCCAGATAGCTGGGATCTGAGCGCACAAAACTACTGAATAGCGCTCAGATCCTATTCACACAGTTCAATTGCCATGTAGCTAAAGTCTTTCCCATAGTCTTTCATTATATGAATGGGCTTCATGGCACAGTTATCTGGGGTATCATGGTTCACACAGGGCAAGTACCGAATGACCCCCCTGTATGTAAAGGGCCAGAATGAGTGACTTACACTCTGGTATGGCCGAACACTGGTTCCAAAGGGCAATATGTCCCAGGGCCATAGTCGCAGGGCAGGAGGCTGGCAAACAGTCCTCTCCAAGCCAAAGTGGTGAAGGGCACTTCGTCACACATCTCCCCTTTGGGGGGAAGTCTAAACAGGCACCTGGATATTTCGCTGGGGTGATGGTGCAACACGCTGAAGGGACTTGAGGGGCAGAGGCCAGCGGCACTCTGCCCTGATGCCAGCTCTTCTGCTGGTATAACCTGCAGGACCTCCTGCTCTGTACAAGGGTCAAAGGGAGGGCAGAGGCCGACTGCACTCTGCCCCACTGTCAGTTCTTCTGCTGGGGTACCTGGGACATATTCTGGCTCAGTAGCCAGGGAAACGTGGGGGTCAGTGGGGGTTAACATTTCCTCTGTTAACCCTGGGGCCACATTAGAAGTTAGCTGGGGAGGGGAATTTGTACTTACCCCCTCCTCCGGTTGTCCCAGTGAGAGTAGTTGGGGATCTGGACAGGCTGTGGGCGCAGAGACCACGGTCCCATCTGCGCCGTCTGGGAGATTGGTGTCTCCCCTGGTTAGGGTAAACTGTCGCTGGGGGGGGAGGACGACACCTTCTGCCCCCTGTGTTTCACACTGCCGCTGGGGGGGAAGGACGACACCATTGGCCCCCTGGGGTACCCACTGCCGCTGTGGAGGAAGGTCGACACCTTCTGCCCCTGGGGTACACACTGCCGCTGGGGGGGAAGGACGACACCTTCTGCCCCCTGGGGTTCACACTGCCGCTGGGGAGGAAGGACGACACCTTCTGCCCCCTGGGGTTCACACTGCCGCTGAGGGGGAAGGACGACACCTTCTGCCCCCTGGGGTTCACACTGCCGCTGGGGGGAAAGGACGACACCTTCTGTCCCCTGGGGTTCACACTGCCGCTGGGGGGGAAGGATGGCACCTTCTGCTCCCTGGGATACACACTGTCGCTGGGGAGGAAGGACGACACCTTCGGCTCCCTGGGGTACACACTGTCGCTGGGGAGGAAGGACGACACCTTCTGCTCCCTGGGGTTCACACTGCCGCTGGGGGGGAAGGATGACACCTTCTGCCCCCTGGGGTTCACACTGCCGCAGGGGGGGATGGACGACACCTTCTGCCCCCTGGGGTTCACACTGCCGCTGGGGGGGAAGGACGACACCTTCTGCCCCCTGGGGTTCACACTGCCGCTGGGGGGGAAGGACGACACCTTCTGCTCCCTGGGGTACACACTGCCGCTGGGGGGGAAGGACGACACCTTCGGCCCCCTGGGGTACACACTGCCGCTGGGGGGGGGGAATTAGTTGGAGTATTCCACGTGGAGCGGTTTCTGTTTCTGGGACAGTCTCTCTGCATGTGACCCTGCTGGTTACACGTGTGGCACCTGATGTACCGTGGAGGGGTTTGGTAGTTCCCACCACCCGGACGCAGTGCTGGGGGGGGGGGGGGGGTTAATGGTGGGAGGTGGGTTAGCAGCTCCCAAGATGGACCGCTCCCGTGCCCGCTGCTTTTCCATTATGGATTTGTGGACATCTGTCATTAACCATTCCAAGGTTTTCATGGGAAGCGTACCTGGGAAAAAGGCCAGTCTGCTTTGGAGTTCTCTTTGAAACTCAGTCTGTGGGGTAATAAGAGGTACTGTAACCATGAGTTCCTTTCTGTCTGCATCCCTGTAGTCCGCGGCCGCCTCCTCCTCCTCATGATGGAAAGCTGTCTGAAAACTAGCCGGTTCCATCCTGCTGTAGCCAGGGGCGCTGTACGGATACTAGCGTTGCCCTCAATTTGTACTCCATGGAATGGTGTCTCCTGTAGCTGTCCTTCTGACCGTGGGAACAATTCCGCCACTTGCCAACAAATGTAACGGAGCTGGAACACGAATCCAATATCTCCGCTGGTATACGGTCAAATACCCAAGAGGCACTACAGTTTCACCATTCCCGACCTCCCATATTGGACGACACACAATTTGGGAGTCAAATGAATACTGACTTTATTTACCTTTACAGAAATATATATACATCTCTTTGGCCACAGGTAATACACATGCCCATATTTGGCCGCACAATACACATAAAGAGAACAATAGTTGGGTTACACCTCTCTGGCAACTTTGATACAATCAGACATTGATTCAATTACACTTCTTTGTTCTTATCTGAGAATGAAAACACTGTATACAATAGACTTCCTTTATCTTATGCGGAGTCGCTGTAACAGGATTATCTCCCATGCCAAGTAGCTGCAAATGTCTGGGACAATATTCTGCAGAGCATCAACCAACATACATATAGTAGGATCATATTTTAACCATAATAATCATAAAACAGGGTAAAACAGTGATGGGTTCCGCTACATAGGTGATGAAAAAAAAAGTGTATGTTCTATGTGTTTTTAAAACTGTTGGGGGATGCGGTGCAAAGGTTGGGGGGGGGGGGAGGTGTGTGGTGTGTGTCCTAACGCTATGTATGTCTCTATGTGTCTTTAATCTATGTGTCAGGCAAATATGTGTAATGTGTAAATATGTGTAACTCTTACGTGTAAATATGCTAGTAATTAAATCCAAAACAATCAAAAAGAGTGCGCCTACAAATCAAAAGAACGATAAAGAAATAAAAGTATTACTGGAATGTCTGTTGGAAAGAAAAGATGTGTGTGCTATGTGTATTTAATAAGTGGTGGGGGATGGGGTGTGGTGGGGGGGATGGGTGTGTGGGGTGTGTGTCCTAACTATATATATGTCTCTATGTGTGTTATTTAATCTATGTGTCTTGCAAATATGTGAAATCTGTAAATATGTGTATTTCTTAAATGTAAGTACTTAGGAAGTAAACAAGAAACAAGACAAAAAAGTAATCTACCTCTCTCCAAACCACGAATCTCACAACTCAAACTCTCTCCCACCTGCTCCTGGAATTGCGTGCTAACTCCAATGGATCTTACAACATTGTCAGCGCATGGGTTTGTATCAATCACATTTATAAGCTCATACTGTCAATCAAATTCTTAGCTCGTACTTGATTGGCTGAGAGGCGTGTCTCGCTAGGACGTCCCCTTATCAGCTTGCGAGAGCGCCAACAGACTCAGCCAATTACATACGCACTTATAGTGTCAGGCCGCCAAGTGCGTATGTAATTGGCTGAGAGTCCCAACGCGGGCCGCCCAGTGCGTATGTAATTGCCGGAGAGTCCCAACGCAGCTGGAATGCCATGTAAAGATCCACAGGTGACCAATGGCAAAGCAGAAATTAACGTGCCTAATACCAGGTCATGCAATCACCAAGCTATATCACCCCATCCCCAACAAGTCATCAGCATATCTGAAACAGCATGGATGATCATGTGAGAGGGATGATGGACAGGATGAGTGGGCGGATGAGGTTGAGATGCTTTTGTGCAGCTTACCTAGCACATTATGAAGACCAGGAAGCAAGGTGTGTGATTGAGGGGGTGATGGCGAGTGGCAGAGAGGAGTGTCTGGGAGTGAATGAGGGTGTGAGTGGTGATGTGATCCATGCTGGGGCAGAACCAAGCCAGGCAAGGGAATTACCACAGGCCATGCCTAGTATCGTGGGGGTGGATCAGGGAGGAGAGAGAGCTCCAGTAGCACAGGGACAGAGGGATATAGGGCCACCTGCGCACAGGGAGGCTGACAATGTTGTCGGTGATCAGCTGCTGGGGGGAGTACAGGATGTGGTGGCTCAGGCAGAAGGGGGGGAGCCTGACCAGGAGCCTGACCAGGAGCCTGACCAGGATCCTGACCAGGACCCTGGCCAGGAGCCTGTGAGGAGGCGAAGGGCACCCAATGTGTACAGGGAGAGACTCACATTAGAGGGGTTAACTGATGGGGAGGTGTATCAGCGTTTTCGGCTGACCCGTGCCAGTCTTGGGGAGCTCTAAGAGGTACTCAGAGCGGACCTTGAGCCTCGCTCAGGGGCAAAAAAAGCCATCCCAGGAATGACACGGATGTTAGTTGCAATACACCTCCTTGCTTCTGGTAGCTTTCAGACCACCCTGAGCATAGCCGGAGGAATGTCTCAGCCAAGCCTCTCCAATTGTCTGAGTGCATTCCTCCGTGCTATTGGTCGGAAAGCTGCCAGATACATCAGTTACCCTAAAGCTGCTGAAGAGATCTCGAAGGTGAAGTTCGATTTCTTCCAATTAGGAGGTATCCCCAATGTGCTTGGTGCTATTGACTGTACACACGTGGCACTGATACCTCCTAGAGAGCAAGAAGCGCTGTACAGAAATCATAAGCATTATCATTCAATCAATGTCCAGGTTGTTTGCGATGCGAACATGCGCATACAAGGTGTGTATGCAGGCTTCCCGGGAAGTGCTCACGACGACTATATCCTGCGTGCATCCGGAATATCTGACATCTTTGAGTCCGGCAGATTTCCATCCGGATGGCTACTGGGTGAGTACACATTAGTAATGGCAGTCAACCATATCTTACTATGACTGGATACAATAACACATAGGGTACATCATGTTTACCTCTATTGCTATGATGTTCACATGTGCATTACGGAGTAATACTCCCAAAGCAAGAACATAATAGCTCATTGCTGGCCAGAACCCTGTGTTAGTTTGGCCAAACAGTATGCAGTTCACAACAACATATGACAAAAACCACAATTGATTAATCATTAGGTTTATGTTCTGATGCATTCCCTTGTATCCTGTGACATGGACATCTCTAGCCTTCATAACGTGTTGTGTGTTCTTGTACGGGCTATGTAAGTGAGATGACTTCAGAATTCAGATAGAGGAGAATTAATAGTGTTTGGCAAACTTTTTCTTGCATGAATATATCCCGGAATAAACATGAATTAGCTTACCTTGAAGTTATCAAAATCTCCAAGGTCTTTTGGCATTTGCGTTTGATCGTGTACGCCCCTGGGAAATTCCACCTGAATTAGCATCACATTTACGTTCACAAGAATACACTATCACGCTTCACCTCAGACCTCTGGCATGTGCTCGGTACAAGAACTGCAACAGTGACTTCCTGCTCTCTACCAGAAGGGTCGCAATATGTACCCTGTTGTATTTCCCTTGTATCTCCGCCTCATGTAAGCGTCCTGTGGGTGTGAACATCTGGATTTTACATTTGTGGAAATCACATTGTAATTGATCTGAAGCTTCATATAGAATACATGTGTTAATACACTACTAATTATCCTATCAGATGCATTCATGATTCATCTCCCTTACATATATCTTTAACTGTGTATTAGCCACAGGGATGTGTTGATAGGTCATGATGACGATATTTGGGCATATGCTTTGTCAAACATCACAACATCCTATTCATATCAACATCATATTTTATTTCCACCAGGTGATGCAGGATATGGGTGTTTGCCATGGTTGTTGACCCCTGTGAGCAATCCCCATACTCAGGCAGAGGCGCGGTATAATGCTGCGCATAAAACCTGCCGGAATGTAATTGAGCGCACCTTTGGTGTACTAAAGATGCGCTTCAGATGTTTACATTCCACTGGGGGTGCTCTACAATATAAGCCCCAGAAAGTTTGCTGCATCATCGTTGCCTGCTGCTGTCTGCACAATATAGCAGTACAGGCCAACTGTCAACTGGGGGACATTGATGCGGCTCCGCTACATGGGGAGGAAGAGCCTTTATTTCCCCCTGAAGTGGATAATCTGCAGGGGTCACAACAACTTGCCCGCCTAATTTCTGAGTACTTCACATGTAAGTACATACCCAATATGCATGGAACACAGTCTAATGTATCTGGATTATGCCTAACTCCCAAATCCACCTTTATCCATCGCCCTTGTCATACAGAATTCCAACCAGTCCACAGTAGAGGAGAGTTCCCTGACGTTGTCAATGTTTGTACACTGGAACAAGCCACATGTTCAGTTACAGGTAAGTAAGCACACATTCCCATACACATCTTAAGTACTGACGGTTATAAACATCAATGGCATAGATAATTTGAGTGGATTATATATCCCACTATGTCAATGTATATATGCCCCACGTTACATTGTTATCTAGTAATTTAGATTGCAAAAAGACTTTAGTCCATCAGGTTCAACCTCTATAGATCTATGATCTGCAATACGCAGAATTATTGTCCATTGATCCAGAGGAAGTAACCGAAAAACAAAAAGTGAAGCTTTGCTAATTGTCTACACAGAGAAGAAAAATATAACATTCCTTCCTGACCCCAGATACTGGTGATCGTATTCATCCCTGGATCAATACTCCCTCTCTATTTATCCAGGATAGCCCCTAATGCCTGTTTGTTTTTTTAATGTAAAAATATACCCAATCCCTTTTTAAAGTCACCTACAACCTCTACGGACCAGGATTGTTCACATTGTCTGATCCTGCCAAACCACATGAAATGGGATCAAAATGTCGTAGATAAATACCATACACACATAGTTTGTCTAATTTGTGACTGTAATCCTAACATCATATTAACCTTACAGAGCTGCTGTCTGTGGTAACTTGTCTTCCTTGAATGGTAATTCAGGACCTCCTTAAACAGGTCTAGGTAGGAGGGCTGAGAATCTTTACTTCCCTCCCACAATTGCTAAAGGAAGTCATGCATGGTCAGGATGTGATGTAAATTACATCATCTCAACTAAGGATATATCCAGGCAGGAAACTGGTGTTGCTTCCTGTTTTCTTCCTGGATGGTGTTTTTTAATGGTTGAAGGTATACTGATGGCGATGGTCTAACCGTGGGTAAGATCAAGCGTTTGGGAAAGAGGATTATATAGGTAGATAGATTTAAAAAAGGGGTGTTGCTCCGTGGGTCTGGGCTGTGTGTTTGTGATACATTTATAGTATTGTGTTGTTGCCTTTTAATAAATACCTTTTAATGTAGACGAACCTTGTGTAATATTTATATATATTAATTTGGTGATACACCACATTTGGCGACCACGAATTTTAGACTTCTACAAAGGTTATTTATGAGGTAATATCACATTAATAGATAGTCAGATTTTATTTTTATTTTTTGGGGGGAAGAAAAAAAAAGTACTTTGTCTAATTATCCTCTGCATGGGAAATCAAGTGCTGATTGTGTGTGGAGTCTAGGTTAAGCCTCCATTTTTAATATACAAGCTTGGGCATCAGGACTCAATTATTATTTTTAATCCTTTATATCGTACTAGCTTCTGAGTTGAGTTTTGTTCGTACTAGCTTATTTTGATACATAAAACAAATATATATCATACTGGTTGTTTTTGTGGGTTTATCTGAGTTGAGTTTTGTTGTGCTTTTGAGTACAGGCCTAGCCCTGCATTTGAATACAATTCAATTCAAGCCTCCATTTTTAATATACAAGCTTGGGCATCAGGCCACAATTAGTTTGTTGTGTGTTTCAAATACCTGAGTTTGTTAATACTATTATTTTTGTTTTGTTTTTGTTTTTTGTTTTTTGTTTAAAAAAGAAAAAAAAAATGTTTTTCTCTTCTTTCTTTTTCTTTCTCTAGTCCTTTATCATAGTACAGGCCTGGAGAAAAATAAATAAATAAACCATTTTAAATCTTATATATATATATATATATATATATATATATATATATATATATATATTATTTCAGGCATGCATTTTAATACACTATAGGCTTCCATACCTTATACTTTTTGGGTGTCTTGCATATCCTAGTTCAGGTATATCTCCTACCCTGAAGGCCTTGCTATTATATTTTAAGTTAATTAGCAAGTATTACCTTCACCATACTAAGGTAAGTATAATTTGCATTGTGGGTACTAGTCTATTTTTCTACATATTACACCTGGCCTACTGAATAGTCATCAACTATTGTTGGCTACTCAGAAGCATGCTACTTTAGTCGCAAATTGATTTGGATTCTTACTTGGGTGAGTAAAAGAGTAGGAATGTCTTTTCAAGGGGCCAAATACTTTCCCACAGAAGTGCGTGAGTACTTTAGGAAACATATTCAAAAACATGATGGTCCATATGAGCTTCCAGAGCCAGCAAACCCAGACAGTGAAAAAGAGAAGAGATTAATGGATGTTCTAACACAAATTGTAAATAACAAAAAGTATAGAACAAAGAAGAGAAAAAGTTTGGTCACACAAGCTGTTGTAGCCACAATAGGAGGCCTAATAGACTTAGTTGTAGAATTACGGCAGCATAATTTGGAAACAACAAATAAAATGGAGGAAGCAATGGACAAAAGGGATTGTTTAAAAATTGCAGCTTTGAGAACAACTACAATTGTTGGGGAACTAGAAAGGGAGTTAAGGGAAATAGAAGAGCAGAGGGATGCTTATGGAGTAAAAATAACAGAACTTCAAAACATAATAATGGACTATAAAAATAAAACAAAGTTAGAAGGGATAACAGGAGTCAGAGACATTGCCAAAATATATCCAGATCTGGATATGTTCGTGGCACAAAATAAAGAACCAGTGCCGAAAATGAACCAAGATAGAAAAGATTTCTTATGTTATTCTGTTCCACAAGTAGATACCATACCACAAGCACCAGTTATTGTTTCAGAATTATTTAATGCAAGGCAAACACCTACAAGATTTTCTATGCAGACTCGACCGATGTCTATGGCAGATAAAGACAATTTCCAGAAATGGTGGGGAAGTATGCCAACTAACAACTTTAATACGTTTACACATTGGTTTAAGAGGGGTGCAGATAGAGCTAAAAAAGGAGGTCTTAACTTAGAGGAATGGACAGAACTGTTAGAATACTCTATGGGTCCTTTGGCTAGTAGACTATTGGGATTTAATAACAGTGTGTCTGATCAGGCAGGAAGAATTGCTGTAACTAATTTCTATCTACTTAGCATAGAGAAAGAAATAGCAAATATTACCATGAGGCCAACAGATGGTCCTAGAGAGGTAGCTCAAAGGATATTTTTTTTGGTATACTCTACGACAACCTCAACAGCCTCTAGTGCTGGGCTCACCAGAACATATAGCAAAAGTAATGGAAGCCCTTCCCCGGGAGTGTCAAGAATTTGTCAGGCTTTTTGATCCAACACCAACAGACTTGGAAATGGTACTAACTAGAGCTGATAAGTGGTGGATCAAGCATCCTTTCACAGAACAGGCCTGCTCTGTTTCAGCTGTAAGAACATTTAAGGTCGAGTCTGGTAGAGATATAGATGGTAAATGGAGAAACCAGAAGTGGGATGTACCCCAGAACAAGAAGGATGATCAAAACTGGAGACCAAAACAGAACTTTGACAAAAGATGGAGAGATCCACCTAGGGACTATAGGAATAGGGATGGCAGCAACTGGAGGGCTAATCAGGAGGGAGAGAGAAACGGTAACTTGGGCTATTGGGAACTCAGGAGACAGACGGATAGGATAGAAGAGGAAAATCACATACTTAAAAACAAGGTAGCTGAGTCAGAGAGGAAATTGAAGGAAAGTGAGGCAAAGATGCAATATAGTGGTATAAAAGAGGGACAGAGTAGAAGTGAGTCACAATGACAAATCCCAACCCCTGCGCCTCAGCGTCTCATTCACTCAGCTAATTTAAACATGGATGAGGCAGGTCGGCCTACCATTTATACAGTCATCGCAGGGGTAGGGAAAAATATGTTGGTAGATACAGGAGCAGCAGTTACAATGACCAACAGGGTCAAAAATGGGGATTCTTCAGTAAGTATTATGGGAGTTACTGGGAATCCACAGGAGGTTAGAGCAGGTCCAATTGATGTAGCAGTTGGAGAAAAAACAATACAAGTAGAAGCAATAGTGGGTTGGCCAGAGGAAAAATTGGGTATAGAAGCTTTACAAAAAAGGAAATTTCATTGTAGATCTTGCCAATTTTTGTTTGTGGAAGACAGAAAAGGTGAATCAGGTAAGTACAGAGTTGACGAAAGGGGTTGTGCTCCCAATGGCATATATTGTCTCTCGGATAAAAAGTCTGGAAAAAGACAAACTGAAACTAGACGGACAACCAGAATGGCTGCAGAAGCTAATCCAAGACATACCTGTTTGGGCAATTACTGAGATGATAGAAATGCTGGAGAGACGTGGAATAATTAAATCTGGAAATGGGTATGCATGTAACTCACCATGTTGGCCTGTGAGAAAAGCTGTGTTAAAAGGGAATGGAGATGAAAAAGCAGCCTCATCATGGAGACTTACCATTGATTACAGGGCCGTGAACAAACTTGCAAAAAGAATGGCCCCTGTTGTTTTTGTTATGTATATGTTTCTAATGATGGAATCTAGTGTTCCCACAGAGCAAGGCCGTATAAGAATGAAGATGCGTGTCAACAGAAGATTGTGGTGGATCCTTGTTACAGGATGGATAAGTATAAGCTGTATCACAGTAGGAATGGGGAGACAGGCAATAAGGCCAGAAGATACCGCAAATAAGGGAGAGAGTTTGAAAAGATTGGAGTTACATTACGTTCAAGCAGATAGATTTATTTGGCCCAGGGAATTGGAAGTAAAAGAGGGTGGAGGGTTACAAGTAAACATTTTTTTGCCACATAATAGTACCAGGGGATTAGCTATTAAAGCTCCAATAAAAAGTATAGAGGGACATAACTGGGAATGGGTTATAAGAGATGGACAGATAATGAACACAGGAAACTTTAAAGGAAGGACTAAAATAACAACAAAGGTACAAGGGAGGTTTACAAATACTACAGTAGTAGTGAGTAACTTAACATTAGAAGAAGGTGGAGAATGGGACGCTGCAGTTATAGCTGCCCAGCCTGACCTAGAGGAATTCTGCAATTTTGATACTGGAAAGGGGTGTGTTCTAACAATAGATGAAGTATTTGTCTCTGTAAAGGAGCCTCAACATTGTAAAGATCAGAAGAAGGTACCATGGCCAATAGGCGGATTGGTGGTGGTACCAACACATGAAACAGTTGTGCAAGCGGTTGGGTGGACTTACTACCCAATAATTCTAAATTTTAATGATTTTTCTATTCCTCCAAAGTGCCCGGAATCACAGCGGCAGTGGTTTAAGCAAAGTATACAAGAGACCATCATTGAGTGGACCGGAGCAGGGAGTCGAGAAAAACGGGACACACTTGCAGCCCTTTTAGGAGGAGTCGGAACTGGATTGGGAGTATGGAATTCAGCAGACATATTGGACTGAACAGCAGGATAAACTCCCTTACTGATGGCATGGGACATGCTATGAAAACAGGTGGAGTAGCTGACCCCCTTATAGTGAGTAGACTGACAGACAATGTTGATGACATACACACCATTGCCAACAACCTGCATCTAGTTGAGGAAAATATTGCTTCCATTGCTAACAGCATTAAGAATGAAATAGTGGGAACTGCCATTTTCTGTTCTATGATTGGAGGAAAGCTGTTGGCAGATTTAAAGGAAACTATTAAAGACATCCAGGAAAACAAGTGGGCAAGACAAATCAATGCAACAAGGATTATCACGTCATTGAAAAGAAAAGGAGTGGACATCACTGAGGACAATCTTAAATACAGCTATATTGAAGGCCCAGATCAATGGATGCCACATGGACTACAATCTGGGACAATAGGACTAATCCTGGCAATTCCCCGTTGGGAGGGGCAGGCAGAGCAACTGAACTTTATACATAGCATTGGCACGTTAAGTGATGGAATCTACAAGCAACACTTCCCATCAAAAAGACTGGCCACTATTACAGGATTGGAGATGGATGAAAGCTGTTGCAGGAAATCTCAACACCGATGGCTGTGCAGTTGTGTTTGGGAGAAAGGAGCTGAGGAGGATGGCTGGGTGCAGTTGATAAAAGAAAACCTGGTGCAAGAAGTGATCCGCATAGGGGACATTGCATACTTTATCGGCCACTCTGAATATAGGACAGTTGATGAAATATGTTTGGTGGAAGAAGGGTCTTGTATCATGGTAACCACTACTATACATGTAGGAACTCATACACTATTTCCATCAAGAAACCTTACCACTGAAATGATCAATTTTACTGCAAATGCAGATTGGACAAATTTGACAATGAAGCTTTTTACCTCGGAACTTCATGAGTCAGAGACACATCCAGTCCTACAAACACTGTCGCTGGTACTCATGTTCATTCAAGTATTAACGACAATTATAATAATATACTTTTGTGTGGCAATGAAACAAATGAGAAAGAAACTTGCAAGGAGGATATATAATAATGTGTCTTTTTCCTCTTCTTTCTCTCTCTCATACATTCTTCAATAAAGTTTTACATTGCACATACATAAACATTTATCACACACTCTCACCTAAATTCTATAAGTTCTGTTTTTGTGTAATATGTGGATTGTCAGCCATAGGAAAGTACAGGAGAACTTATGTCGCTGAGGGAACTATTCCGGAGGGACGGTGGGTTGAATTTCTCCTGTATATCAGGTTTTTGCTCCCACTAGGTTCTCCTGTACTAGAGGGATAACTAGAAAACTGAGCAACATAGAAGAAGAAAAAGTGAGGGAATGTGGTAACTTGTCTTCCTTGAATGGTAATTCAGGACCTCCTTAAACAGGTCTAGGTAGGAAGGCTGAGAATCTTTACTTCCCTCCCACAATTGCTAAAGGAAGTCATGCATGGACAGGATGTGATGTAAATTACATCATCTCAACTAAGGATATATCCAGGCAGGAAACTGGTGTTGCTTCCTGTTTTCTTCCTGGATGGTGTTGGTGATGGTTGATGGTATACTGATGGCGATGGTCTAACCGTGGGTAAGATCAAGCGTTTCGGGAAGGGGATTATATAGGTAGATAGATTTAAAAAAGGGGTGTTGCTCCGTGGGTCTGGGCTGTGTGTTTTTGATACATGTATAGTATTGTGTTGTTGCCTTTTAATAAATACCTTTTAATGTAGACGAACCTTGTGTAATATTTATATATATTAATTTGGTGATACACCACACCGTCGTGTGTCAACTCTTCTTTCAACAACCTAGACATGGAAAAATATGACCAGCAACAGAACTGCTACATCAATGTAAGATACATAGTGAGTATTTGTGTAATAATATGGCCACGTATGCTGAAGGACACAAATAACACATCAATCACTTTATTAATATCGGCCTATCTCTTTCCAGAATACATCAGATAGGTAAGCGGTGATAACTAATGACGATCCACAGCGCACATGTCCTGGTGGAACAAATCACCTCGTGGATGAGCTTGGGACTGCGTCCAAGGTAAAACACCACAAAGATGCATTAATGTGTAATCTATGTGATATTCCTACATCATTAGCCAGATGAGTAGCTCATTTCATATGTAGGGAAAGAACAGTGAAGACGTTTGTATGAAATGAGCAACATATATTGGTACAGTGGATCTAAAAAGTCTACACACCCCTGTTAAAATGTCACGTTTCTGTGCTGTAAAAAATGAGACCAAGATAAATCATTTCTGAACTTTTTCCACCTTTAATGTGACCTATAAACTGGACAATTTAATTTAAAAACAAACTGAAATCTGTTAGGTAGAGTGAAGAAAAAATCAAAAAAGAAAATCACATGGTTGCATAAGTATGCACACCCCTAAACTAATACTTTGTTGAAGCACCTTGTGATTTTATTACAGCACTCAGTCTTTTTGGGGATGAGTCTATCCGCATGGCACATTTTGACTTGGCAAGATTTGCCCACTGTTCTTTGAAAAAACACTACAAATCTGTCAGATTGAGAGGGCATCTCCTGTGCACAGCCCTCTTCAGATCACCCCACAGATTTTCAATTGGATTCAGGTCTGGGCTCTGGCTGGGCCATTCCAAAACTGTAATGTTCGTCTGGTGAAGCCATTCCTTAGTTGATTTGGATGTATGCTTTGGGTCGTTGTCATGCTGAAAGATGAAGTTCCTCTTCATGTTCAGCTTGCTAGCAGAAGCCTGAAGGTTTTGTGTCAATATTGAATGGTATTTGGAAATGAAAAATAATTCCCTCTATCTTAACTAAGGCCCCAGTTCCAGCTGAAGAAAAACAGCCCCAAAGCATGATGCTGCCACCACCATGCTTCACTGTGGGCACTGTGTTCTTTTGGTGATGTGCAGTGTTGTTTTTGCGCCAAACATATCTGTTGGATTATGGCCAAAAGGTTCAACCTTGGTTTCATCAGACCATAACACCTTTTCCCACATGCTTTTGGGAGACTTCAGATGTGTTTTTTGCAAAATGCAGCCTGGCTTGGATGTTTTTCTTTGTAAGAAAAGGCTTTCATCTTGCCACTCTACCCCATACGCCAGACATATGAAGAATACGGGAGATTGTTGTCACATGTACCAGACAGCCAGTACTTGCCAGATATTCCTGCAGTTCCTTTAATGTTGCTGTAGGCCTCTTGGTAGCCTCCCAGACCAGTTTTCGTCTGGTCTTTTCATCAATTTTGGAGGGAACTCCAGTTCTTGGTAATGTCACTGTTGTGCCATATTTTCTCCGCTTGATGATGACTTTCTTCACTGTGTTCCATGGTATATCTAATGCCTTGGAAATTCTTTTGTACCCTTCTCCTGACTGATACCTTTTAACAATGAGATCCCTCTGATGCTTTGGAAGCTCTCTGTGGACCATGGCTTTTGCTGTGGGATGCGACAAAGAACATTTCAGGAAAGACCAACTAGAGCAGCTTAACTTAATTTGAGATTAATCAGAGTTACTTTAACTGATGGCAAGTGTATGCTGACTCCTATTTAACATGATTTGGAATGTGATTGCTTCATTCTGAACACAGCTACATCCTCAGTTATAAGAGAGTGTGCAGACATATGCAACCACATTAGTTTTCTTTGTTGTTTTTTTTCCTCCACCTAAAAGATTTCAGTTTATTTTACAATTGAGTTGTACAGTTTATATGTCACATTAAAGGTGGATAAAGTTCTGAAATGATTTTTCATTGGCTAATTTGTTTACAGGAGTGTGTAGACTTTTTATAACCACTGTAAGTGACGAAGTAAGCGCTCCGGGAGCATGTGCAATGTAAATATTGACATGTTCCTTTTATGTTTCAGATCGCAAAGATGAGTCCCTTTCCACGGTCAGAACAAGGAATGATGAGCATTCCCACGTTCCAGGACTATGCTATTGTCACATTGCATCATGTATGTTTATATGGCAGTCATCATGTGTTGCATCGGGTGTGATATCACATCCTCTACATCGATTTATATGTACCTATTGCTTTAGATATGCCATTCTCTCCTCTACTTGGACTATTGGGAAGCCTGTATCATACTTCCTTCCAGATCTCTTCCTCAGTGCTGATGTGATCCTCCCTGTACATATGGGGAAGAGTAACTCTAGCCTTGGAACATAACTGTTAATGAGGTTCCGTTTACCTTCAGTTATGAATATGCAACAGCAGATAATAGAGATGCTCATTCACAGAACAGAATACACCTCGAACTGGCCAGTTTGTTGGTATTTCTGCTAACACATGAAATTAGTTTGAACACACTGATATGGTCCTGGTCAGGTTCCCATCTGAGTGTCCAAACTTAGGTATGTAGAGTCTTCTCTCATAGTGCCATTTTCAGTGACATGACCTACGGGGGTTCTAACATTGACTGATTGAGCACTTCTACCTTTGCAGTTGCATAGGAGTGTGTGTTGCGCGCACACACAAGACTACAGATTGCTTCTCCCCATGAGCATATCTCCTTCTGTATTGTTGGGTTTAAATATTGAATGTTATCCTGATATATTTAAAAATATAACTGATATTGCCTCATGTTGGATGATGCACTGTATATCCCCCCCTCAACTGATCATCTATACCAATGTCATCCCCCCTGCGTGCATTCTGGCCCCAGGTCCCTATTTCCGTGTGTTACTGGAACTCTGTATCCTACCCACCTCCACCATGATACTGAGCAGGCCTGTGGTAATTTGTCACTGTGTGGCTTTGTGAACAATTAAACCGTTTTTTTTCACTCAATGTTTGTGTAATCCTGGATATTTACCATGTAACAAGTCAATTACCCTGAAAGTCATATGTGCTCAGCACCATCAGTTAGTGGTGTAACTATTCTGTTCAATCTGCGTTTACATTACTACATAATCATGAATGTCGATTCATATCATTCAAGTTGAGCCCTTCAAGTCATTATATACAACCCTGCATGTCTATAGACATGATTTCAGAATTCACACCCCTCCGACTTGCACCTACATGGATATTGGCAAGGTACAGATTAATGTAAAATATGTATCTATGTAAACACACACAGATATATGTATTGAACAATGACACTTCATTCTATCTCTATTCTCGCAACTAGAAAACATGATATGGTACAAACACACAGAAACAGTGATAACAGTATAACATAATCATACTTTATTTTATACACAGAGTACAAACAGAAATGGACAAGACTGTGCATTAATATCATGTGTGTTGTGAAGAGATCCTAGTATGGCAAGGGGCTGTGGCAAATCTGAGGACATCTGAAGAGGAAACAGACAACATCATGAGGGTCAGGACCCGACAGTAACCAACAGCATATAACACGACATTTAATCAACATAACCATTAATGCGCCTACAACAACCATATGGTTGCCAGAATAAACAGACACTATAAAACAGGGATCATGTGATACTAAGCGATTTCACACACAGTGTGAATTGGTCAATAGATGATGTGAATCTGGAAAACAGAGGTAGGAGGTGTTACGACAATCATAAGCTGTTATTAGAGTACATTGTTTTTGCTTTTGACACTACTATAAACCAACTAACATGAACATCATCTCCGAGCAGTAAGAACCATATTTATTCTATCCTGTTCAGTCAGCCTTCCAGGAATATGCTTAGGATGTGGAATACGACAAGGCATGCTTCACTGTGAACACAATCCTTCAGCAAAATGTACTATCACTATCTATATGGAATAGTTGTGCTATGCTGATATCACATCTCACTTTTAAATGGGTGGTATTCTGTGAGGAGTGGTCAGGAGGCCCTCTCGGATGGTCCTAACACCTCCTACTCCTAGTTAGCGGGCCCCCACCGCCTGTGCCCGTGGCCCGTCTCCCTCTTCCACGACGTGGTGTGGGAGCAGGGGGTGCCACTACAGCAGGTGGCTGTGGTTTCAAAGTGGGCGATGTCTGAGATGAGGAGGCAGACATCTCAGGTTGCGATTGGACAACCGAAGGCTGGAGAGGTATGGGCTGGTGACGTAGTTGACGCAACAATGCGCGTCTCTCCCGGCTTGCGCATTCCTCATATCTCTCCATCCTTCGGTTGTGCCTCCTCATCTCAGCATATATAGCACGTGTGGTGGCTGAGATCACCCTGTTTCCAGGCAGGATGGCACTACTAACAGCCAATTGTCTTTCGCTTATGTCCAGCATTTGCCGTGCTCTCTGGCTTTGGGCCTGGTCCTCTTGTTCTATGTGCGCCATGATGTTCCGTAATTGGCCAGGGAGCGGTGGCAGAGGGCCTGGAGGTCTGGCAGCTGGCGACTGGGCGGCTGGCGACTCCGCGGCCGGCGACTCCGCGGCCGGCGACTTCGCGGCTCTTCCTCCCGGGGCCGGGGCACTTCCTCCCGGGGCTGGGGCACTTCCTCCCGGGGCACTTGGGGCCGGGGCACTTCCTCCCGGGGCACTTGGGGCCGGGGCACTTCCTCCTGGGGCACTTCCTCACGGGGCACTTGGGGCCTGGGCACTTGGGGCCGGGGCACTTCCTCCCGGGGCACTTGGGGCCAGGGCACTTCCTCCCGGGGCTGGGGCACTTCCTCCCGGGGCACTTGGGGCCAGGGCACTTGGGGCCGGGGCACTTCCTCCCGGGGCCCATGGTGGAGCCCAGGCTGAGGGCTGTGCCCAGGATGAGGGCGGAGCCCAAGATGAGGGCGGAGCCCAGGATGAGGGCTGTGCCCAGGATAAGGGCGGAGCACCAGATGAGGGTGGAGCCCATTATGAGGGCTGTGCCCAGGATGAGGGCGGAGCCCATGATGAGGGCTGTGCCCAGGATGAGGGCGGAGCCCCAGATGAGGGCAGAGCCCATGATGAGGGCTGTGCCCAGGATGGGGGCGGAGACCCAGATGAGGGCGGAGCCCAGGATGAGGGCGGAGCCCCAGATGAGGGCGGAGCCCAGGATGAGGGCGGAGCCCCAGATGAGGGCGGAGCCCATGATGAGGGCGGAGCCGCTGAGGGGGGAGCCCCTGAGGGAGGCACAGGATGGTGTGGCTGGTGCAGGCCCTGAGGTGGCCACGCCGAAGAGGGCCCGGGCATCACTTCCCGCTCCGTATGAGCCAGTGATGTGGATTGTCCCGGGCCCTCCTGAATGTCCTGGCCCACTTCAGCCCTTCCTGCCTCCTCCTCTTCTGAATCTGTGGATACTGCAATGGAATAAACATATATTTCAGTTGGTTGCCATACACAATTGCCAGCTATGCATTTACATATCATTGACATCATGGTCTCCTGTGAGTGACTGTGGTGCTTGTGTTACAAAGATGAGCCACGGGCTGCATAATGAGCATTGTGGATCATGGCTCATATGAATGTGTACTGCATGTGCCTCAGACACGTGCTCTGCTGCATCTGCTGTGCAGTGTGTGAGACTGACCAATCTGACAAGTTTCCAGCAATGGTTGGTAATATGCAGCTGAGACATGGGCCAGGTTAGGACAGTATATGACACACATGCAGTGCTACAGAGTCTGTATCCACATATGCCGCACAGCCAAATTTTTATTCTCGATCGCAGTGGAGGCAAAAGTCAGGCCTGCATTTGGGGATAGCCATGCTGCACCCAGCTGAGAATATCATTCTCCAAGTCATTAAGTCTAATTGACTCATCTGTTCACATAAAGGAAATCCACATATCGAGGACTGTGTGCAGCCCAGCAAGTTTGACTTTGGACACCCTGCTCTATTGCAATCAATCTGGATATAATTAGAAATTGACATACCAGGGAGACAAATTATGAACATGATAGGTTTGCTACCAGGACTGAAATGGTTATTGTCGCCCCATAAATTTTTAGTCAACCATAGGGCTTACAGTGCTATTGGATGTGAATTATCCCTGTGTGTGGGCAGGGGTGTAGGAGGCCAAATAATTCTTGAGCAAGGGTGGGCAGGTTCGGGCCTGGAGGGCCACACAGGATTGACTCACCTGTGCCCAAAAAGGATATCTTGAAAGGCCGGCATGTATGTGGCCCTCCTTACCCACCCCTGTTCTAGAGGGATACAGCTCATTATATACAACAGCCAGAACACAAGCCTATTTATACATACATGCATACATACATACAGCATGATATCTTGAAAGGCCGGCATGTATGTGGCCCTCCTTACCCACCCCTGTTTTAGAGGGATACAGCTCATTATATACAACAGCCAGAACACAAGCCTATTTATACATACATACATACATACAGCATGATATCTTGAAAGGCCGGCATGTATGTGGCCCTCCATAAGCACCCCTGTTCTAGAGGGATACAGTTTATTATATACAACAGCCAGAACACAAGCCTATTTATACATACATACATACATACATACAGCATGATATCTTTAAAGGCCGGCATGTATGTGGCCCTCCTTACCCACCCCTGTTTTAGAGGGATACAGCTCATTATATACAACAGCCAGAACACAAGCCTATTTATACATACATACATACATACATACAGCATGATATGTTGAAAGGCCGGCATGTATGTGGCCCTCCTTACCCACCCCGTTCTAGAGGGATACAGCCCATTATATACAACAGCCAGAACACAAGCCTATTTATACATACATACATACATACATACAGCATGATATCTTGAAAGGCCGGCATGTATGTGGCCCTCCTTACCCACCCCTGTTCTAGAGGGATACAGCTCATTATATACAACAGCCAGAACACAAGCCTATTTATACATACATACATACATACATACATACAGCATGATATCTTGAAAGGCCGGAATGTATGTGGCCCTCCTTACCCACCCCTGTTCTAGAGGGATACAGCTCATTATATACAACAGCCAGAACACAAGCTTATTTATACATACAAACATACATACAGCATGTTATCTGCAGGCTTTTGGACAGCCCATCCCCCCACAATCTCAGCCAACCATGTGTGTGATATGATACTCACGTTGCAGGGTGTTAGGACGATCTGTGTCCATCTGTAGTGGTATTCCCACCACAGATTCACAAGGGATGAAGCGCATCACTGTCCTCTCCCATTCCTTGTAAACAAAAGGGATCGCGGGCCCACCACCAGTCTGAAGTGCTGCTGCTGCCTCATCGGACATTTTTCTTTTCACAGCAATCTTTAGATCATCGAACTTGTGACGCACTGCCCTCCAGTCCCTATTAGTGACTAGTGATTTTGCGAACATCAAATTTTCGGTTCGCGAACCGCGAACGCGAACCGCCGCAAATGTTCGCGAACCGGCGAACATTGGCGAACCGCCATAGACTTCAATGGGCAGGCGAATTTTAAAACCCACAGGGACTCTTTCTGGCCACAATAGTGATGGGAAAGTTGTTTCAACTGGACTGTGGCATGCCGGAGGGGGATCCATGGCAAAACTCCCATGGAAAATTACATAGTTGATGCAGAGTCTGGTTTTAAGCCACAAAGGGCATAAATTACCTAACATTCCTAAATTGTTTGGAATAACGTGCTTTAAAACATCAGGTATGATGTTGTATCGATCAGGTAGTGTAAGGGTTAGGCTCGCTTCACAGTGACAGACCAAACTCCCTGTTTAACGCACCGCAAACAACCACAAACAGTCCATTTGCAAAACCGCAAACTCCCCATTTGCACATGGTTGGATAATAAGCTAGCCATGTCCCATTCCTTGTCCTCACTGATGTTATTGAAGGTCTCTTCCTCCACCCAGCCACGTACAACACCAAGGGTCCCCGAAAGGTGACAACAAGCCCCCTGGGACGCCTGCTGTGTTTGGTCTTCCACCTCCTCAAAGCCACCTTCCTCCTCTGACTCCTCTTCTTCAGACTCCTCTCACTGCGTTGCCTCTCTCTGCATTATTATAAGGTGTGTTAAGTAGTACTACTCTTATCAGTTTAAAACCTGTTACAGCACATATCAGGGGGCGTGTATAAGGCCTGGATTTTTAGAACCGGGAGATGGAAAAAGATGCTTTGTTGGTCGTATCACTTCAATTTTGGGACACGGCACGTGCAGTCAAAGGTGCCACCAGATAGGAGTGGCGTGTTTGTAAGTACTACTCTTATCAGTTTAATACTTGTTACGTCACCTATCAGGGGGCGTGTATAAGGCCTGGATTTTTAGAACCAGGAGATGGAAAAAGATGCTTTGTTGGTCGTATCACTTCAATTTTGGGGCACGGAACGTGCAGTCAAATGTGCCACCAGATAGGAGTGGCGTGTTTGTAAGTACTACTCTTATCAGTTTAATACTTGTTACGTCACCTATCAGGGGGCGTGTATAAGGCCTGGATTTTTAGAACCAGGAGATGGAAAAAGATGCTTTGTTAGTCGTATCACTTCAATTTTGGGGCACGGCACGTGCAGTCAAAGGTGCCACCAGATAGGAGTGGCGTGTTTGTAAGTACTACTCTTATCAGTTTAAAACCTGTTACAGCACATATCAGGGGGCGTGTATAAGGCCTGGATTTTTAGAACCGGGAGATGGAAAAAGATGCTTTGTTGGTCGTATCACTTCAATTTTGGGGCACGGCACGTGCAGTCAAAGGTGCCACCAGATAGGAATGGCGTGTTTGTAAGTACTACTCTTATCAGTTTAATACTTGTTACGTCACCTATCAGGGGGCGTGTATAAGGCCTGGATTTTTAGAACCAGGAGATGGAAAAAGATGCTTTGTTGGTCGTATCACTTCAATTTCGGGGCACGGCACGTGCAGTCAAAGGTGCCACCAGATAGGAGTGGCGTGTTTGTAAGTACTACTCTTATCAGTTTAATACTTGTTACGTCACCTATCAGGGGGCGTGTATAAGGCCCGGATTTTTAGAACCAGGAGATGGAAAAAGATGCTTTGTTGGTCATATCACTTCAATTTTGGGGCACGGCACGTGCAATCAAAGGTGCCACCAGATAGGAGTGGCGTGTTTGTAAGTACTACTCTTATCAGTTTAATACTTGTTACGTCACCTATCAGGGGGCGTGTATAAGGCCTGGATTTTTAGATCCAGGAGATGGAAAAAGATGCTTTGTTGGTCGTATCACTTCAATTTTGGGGCACGGCACGGGCAATTAAAGGTGCCACCAGATAGGAGTGGCGTGTTTGTAAGTACTACTCTTATCAGTTTAATACTTGTTACGTCACCTATCAGGGGGCGTGTATAAGGCCTGGATTTTTAGAACCAGGAGATGGAAAAAGATGCTTTGTTGGTCGTATCACTTCAATTTTGGGGCACAGCACGGGCAATCAAAGGTGCCACCAGATAGGAGTGGCGTGTTTGTAAGTACTACTCTTATCAGTTTAATACTTGTTACGTCACCTATCATGGGGCGTGTATAAGGCCTGGATTTTTAGAACCAGGAGATGGAAAAAGATGCTTTGTTGGTCGTATCACTTCAATTTCGGGGCACGGCACGTGCAGTCAAAGGTGCCACCAGATGGGAGTGGCGTGTTTGTAAGTACTACTCTTATCAGTTTAATACTTGTTACGTCACCTATCAGGGGGCGTGTATAAGGCCGGGATTTTTAGATCCAGGAGATGGAAAAAGATGCTTTGTTGGTCGTATCACTTCAATTTTGGGGCACGGCACGTGCAATCAAAGGTGCCACCAGATAGGAGTGGCGTGTTTGTAAGTACTACTCTTATCAGTTTAATACTTGTTACGTCACCTATCAGGGGGCGTGTATAAGGCCTGGATTTTTAGAACCAGGAGATGGAAAAAGATGCTTTGTTGGTTGTATCACTTCAATTTTGGGGCACGGCACGTGCAATCAAAGGTGCCACCAGATAGGAGTGGCGTGTTTGTAAGTACTACTCTTATCAGTTTAATACTTGTTACGTCACCTATCATGGGGCGTGTATAAGGCCTGGATTTTTAGAACTAGGAGATGGAAAAGATGCTTTGTTGGTCGTATCACTTCAATTTTGGGGCACGGCACGTGCAGTCAAAGGTGCCACCAGATGGGAGTGGCGTGTTTGTAAGTACTACTCTTATCAGTTTAATACTTGTTATGTCACCTATCCGGGGGCGTGTATAAGGCCTGGATTTTTAGAACCAGGAGATGGAAAATGATGCTGGGTCGGTCCTCCTACTGTCACAGGGCCGGGGGGCGCCCCCTCGTCGGGCTACCTGGTTGATCCTGCCTCAAAGATTAAGCCATGCACGTTTAAATACACACAGCCGGTACAGTGAAACTGCGAATTGCTCATTTAATCAGTTATAGACTGGTTCCTTTGATCGCTCCATCTGTTACTTTGATAACTGTCGGAATTAGAGAGCTGATACATGCCGACGAGCGCTGACTCCCCGGGATGCGTGCACTTATCAAAAATTAGGTATTGTTTCCTGTTCACTAAACGTGACACTAAAAGAAAACTCTTTTAAGACAATAATGAGGTGGTACCTTACACCAGCAAAACTCCATCTTCTGAACAAAACACACCCTGACACGTGTTTTAGGGGCTGCACAGACACTGGTACACTGATTCACATGCTGTGGGAGTGTCCGAAAATAAGACCCATATGGACAGCAATACGACCTATTAGAAACACTTTTGGGGACAACAGTAACACAAAAGCCTGAGGAAGCTTTGCTAGGCCTTCCAATTACGGTGCTATTCAAATCAGAACAATGTTTAACAACACAGATATTTTTGGCAACGCGATGCTTAACACTGGAAACTTACCTCCCCTACTCACACTGAAGTACTTCACAAAATCAGGTTCATTCGGGCTATGAGCTCACTTTCAGCTGAAATTGATGAAAGATACCGTCGATGGGCCTCCTGCTGGGACTTATGGACTCTACGAGGGCCACAATAAGGTTCGTGTGAACTACTTTTATGGGTTGACCTGATGTTTGATCTATGGTTTCACCTTACTGTACCTCCTGGACACATGTCTGCTTTGAGGAATGTATATATGTTCAAGACCTTGTGTGACTTAATATATATGTTTTACATGGTCATGTGTTATTCTAACCAAAAAGGAAAAACTTTGAAAGAAACTTTTTGATATATCTTGTTGATACTTGAGAGATTTGTTATATAATTTGCTGAACTTACGATGTTATATTTGTTTATTCTTTCAATAAAAAAGTTAATTATAAAAAATAAAAAAATTAGGTATTGTTGACTCCGGCAATCGACAGAGCGCAGCTAGTGAGAAAACGTTAGCACCGTGCAAACATGGCCACCGCGATGTATCTGGAGCATTATCTGGACAGTATAGAAAACCTGCCGTGTGAGCTTCAAAGAAACGTTCAGCTTATGAGTGACTTGGATCAAAGAACAGAAGATAAAAAGAAAGACATAGATAAGTTAGCTGCTGAGTACATTGCCACTGTACCTGACCTCTCACCTGAGCAGAGAGTGCAGCACCTTCAGCGAATACAGAATGCCTACAGCAAGTGCAAAGAATACAGTGATGATAAGGTGCAGCTGGCCATGCAGACCTATGAGATGGTGGATAAGCACATCCGGAGGTTGGATGCAGATCTTGCTCGTTTTGAAGCTGACCTGCAGGATAAGCTTGAGGGAACAGAGTTTGACAGCCCAACAGGACGTGGAATAAAAAAGAATAGTGGTCAGAAAGAAAAGTGAGGATCTCAGGGCCGCAGGGTATCTGAAGAAGACACTGTGAAGAAAAAGAAACTAAAAGGAGGGCCGGTCTTTTCAGAGGCAGTACTGTCTGTCCATCCGTCAGACGTCCTGGATATGTCAGTGGATCCTAATGAGCCTACATACTGCCTGTGTCACCAAGTGTCCTATGGAGAAATGATTGGCTGTGACAACCCAGATTGCCCAATTGAATGGTTTCATTTTGCTTGTGTGGATCTCACCACAAAACCTAAAGGGAAATGGTTTTGTCCTTGCTGTACCCAGGAGCGGAAGAAATGATTGCTCTGTGTATAACTGTGGTGTCTTTACTACTTCCATGTGCATCAATTCTGTTTGTATCTTCCCTGTTATGTCCCCCCCACTGGAAGGTTTTCCTATTGGAGCACAAAGACAGCTGATTGTGCAGATCATCCAGTGCTGGTAGTAGAAACATCACTTCTAGTGAAGGACGGGTATTGCACTTTAGGAATGGTACTACAGTTCTTCAATCGCCTCACTCAATTTATTTCCTCCAATTCCCTACTTGACCCCTTCCAATCTGGTTTCCGGGCCCAACACTCTACAGAAACAGCCCTTACAAAAGTCACTAATGACTTGCTAACCGCCAAATCAAAGAGTCACTACTCTATTATAATTCTCCTGGATCTCTCTGCTGCCTTCGATACAGTTGACCACCCTCTTCTAATCCAAACTCTCCGCTCTTTTGGCATCCGGGACACAGCTCTTTCATGGTTCACATCCTATCTTAAAGATCGTACATTTAGTGTCTCCTTCTCTGGCACCTCTTCTTCACCTCTCCCTCTGTCTGTTGGTGTTCCCCAAGGTTCTGTCCTAGGCCCCCTCCTCTTCTCCATCTACACCTCCTCCCTTGGCACCCTTATAAAATCCTTTGGATTTCAGTATCATCTCTATGCAGATGCTACTCAAATCTACCTCTCTGCACCCGATCTATCCCCCTCTTTTTTAGCTCAAGTTTCCAACTGCCTCTCTAGCATATCCTCCTGGATGTCCACCCGTCAACTCAAACTCAACATGTCTAAGACTGAACTTCTAATCTTTCCACCCTACTACAGCTTCCACACCTCAAATATCTCTCACTGTTGACAACACAATCATCACCCCTACCTCCCAGTCCCGTTGTCTTTGGGTTCTACTGGATCCCGCCCTCTTTTATTCCTCACATCCAAGCAATAACAAAATCATGTCAGTTTCACCTAAAAAACATCTCCAAAATTTGTCATTATCTTACAGAAGACACAGCTAAAATTCTAATTCACTCTCTCATCATCTCTCGACTCGACTACTGCAATTCCCTCCTCTAGTCTGTCTCCCCTCCAATCCATAATAATCGCCTCTGCTAGACTCATCTTCAATACCAAACGATCAGTGTCTGCAGCTCCTCTCTGTCAATCACTCCACTGGCTTCCCATAGCTTCCCGAATCAAATTTAAAATCATGACCCTAACATATAAAGCCCTCAACAACAGTGCACCCCCTTATATCTCTGCTCTTGTTTCAAAATACTCTCCCAACCGGCCCCTTCGTTCTGCTAACGACCTTCTTCTTTCCTCCTCTCTCATCACCTCCTCTTACTCCCGTCTTCAAGACTTTTCTCGTGCTTCCCCATATATTTGGAACTCCTTGCTCCACTCCATTATATTATCTTCCTGCCTCAAAACCTTTAATAAATTATTAAAAACACACCAGTTTAAAAAATCTTATCACCTTAAGCCTTAACATGTACAACTGAACATTCCACAGCTTAATAAAACTCCCACCCACAATTTACAGTACAGCACACAGACCCCTCCACTTTACTGAACCAATTGCTTTCAATTGCATTTGTCACCCTCTTGTATCACACATAAACCCTTAGATTGCAAGTTTGCGAGTTTTCAATCTTGTGTCAGTGCCTTGGAAACAAGCTCTATGTACATTTGATTTTATGCTCAAAAACAGGGCCCTCCATTCTTTACAAGGTGTTTAATTTGTTTCTGCTATGTACTCAACCCCTGTACAGCGCTATGGAATATGTTGGCGTGATATAAATAAAGATAATAATAATAATAATATGCCACATCCCATACACCCCATCCAAAGTTTATACATCAACCAAAGTTGCAAACATTTTTAATGCATTTCCTATTTGATTATGTTCAGTTCTTTCCATTTGCTAATGCCCTTTTGAAAAGGCATTCATACGAAGGACCAAAAAAATAAACTAAAGCATATGATGTGGGTTAATTGCAATTATGCTGCTGATTCTTTCAAGAAAAAAAAAATCAGACAATTTTATGAGCATTTTAAATCATTTTGAAATTGATGCATTTTGAATTTTTCATTGAGTCACTGTATCATGTTGGTTTAGCATGCTGAAGAATAGTAGATATGTATCTACATTTGTCAAGTAATAATCTTCAAGAAAGCACATTCTGGCTTCCTTTAAATAATCTTTTGTTCAAGACCAAATACATTCACACACAACATATATGTCTGCATACATCTTATTTGCATGCACCATGTATTTTTTATTTAGTTTTTCTGGTTCCTGTTTGTAAAACAGATAAACCCTTGTAAAAGTTTATTACACTATGTATCTGTTTTAGGACTACTGAATCAATAACCTATAGTAATATGTGGTTAGACTGGCTAAATTGTTGCACACAGAACTACTAATCGAATCTGGGTTCGGTTGTCTGGTCCTTTGCTGCTATCTCAGTGATGTTCCTTTTAAACCTGTAGACGCAAACCTGCATTCATATTTTTTTTCACTTTTATTTTTCATTTACAACTAACTGCAGTTCAGTTGTGTATTTGAAGGTAGTAACCTTTAGCACATTGCACAGTCAGAACAGGATCATTTGTGGTGAAATTCTCAACGCACAACTTTTCCCACCATGACAACATTTAAAATATTACAGTCCAACTCTACGTTGAGTTAAAATAATTTCTGTTGTGAAGAATGTAGAAATATTGTATGTTTTCACTGTTGGTCAGACCCTTTCTAATAGTGGAACTGGTAGAAAATGCCACTTTGAAGAATGTTTATTGATTGATCTAATAAAGCTAGACTGAGAAATCTGAAAAAAAAAAAAAAAAATAGGCTGCTGTTGCAGCGACCAGAAAAATTTACGTTTGTTTCCCAGGCAGAAACTGCCCTAAAACATTGAGTCTTGAACCCTAGTTGGTGGCGGATAAGTCACGCAAGTCATGCGGCATTCAAAGATAAAATACTGCAGCTTGTGGACCATTTTTAGCTCAAGGCAGCTCATCTCATCAGTCCTTTTTTAGTCTAATGTATCGCCCAGTGTCAGTCCGTTCGGGATCCATCCCTCATTCATCTTTATAAAGGTGAGGCAATCTAGACTTTTTTGACCTAGGCGACTTCTCTTCTCGGTGACAAAACCTCCTGCTGCACTGAAGGTCCTTTCTGACAGGACACTTGAAGCGGGGCAGGCCAGAAGTTCAATTGCAAACTGGGATAGCTCAGGCCACAGGTCTAGCCTGCATACCCAGTAGTCAAGGGTTTCATCGCTCCTCAGAGTGTCGATATCTGCAGTTAAGGCGAGGTAGTCTGCTACCTGTCGGTAAAGTCGTTCTCTGAGGGTGGATCCCGAAGGGCTGATGCGATGCGTAGGACTGAAAAAGGTCTGCATGTCCTCTATCAACAACACATCTTTTAAACGTCCTGTCCTTACCGGCGTGGTCGTGGGAGGTGGATTACTTTCACCTCTTCCCCTGTTATATTGCCCTTGTGCTGTGACATCACCCTTATATGCTGTGTAAAGCATACTTGTTAATTTGTTTTGGACCTGCTGCAGCCTTTCTGACTTGCGGTAATTTGGTAACAAATCAGGCACTTTCTGCTTACACCGGGGGTCTAGTAGCATGCACACCCAGTACAGGTCGTTCCCCTTCAGCCTTTTTATACGAGGGTCCTGCGACAGGCACGACAGCATAAAAGACCCCATTTGCACAAGGTTGGATGCCGAGCTAGTCATGTCCCATTCCTCGTCCTCAGTGATCTCGCTGAAGATATGTTCTTCCCCCCAGCCACGTACAACACCACGGGTACCAGATAGGTGACAACGAGCACCCTGGGATGCCTGTTGTGATTGGTCTTCCTCCTCCCCCTCAAAGCCACATTCCTCCTCTGACTCCTCTTCCTCACAATCCTCTTCCAGTGTTGCCGCAGGTCCAGCAAGCGATGCTGATAAGGCTGTTTCTGGTGGTGATGGTGACCACAACTCTTCCTCTTCCTCGTCACGCTCATCTACGGCCTGATCCAGCACTCTTCGCAGGGCACGCTCCAGGAATAAAACAAATGGTATGATGTCGCTGATGGTGCCTTCGGTGCGACTGACAAGGTTTGTCACCTCCTCAAAAGGACGCATGAGCCTACAGGCATTGCGCATGAGCGTCCAGTAACGTGGCAAAAAAATCCCCAGCTCCGCAGAGGCTGTCCTAGCACCGCGGTCATACAAATACTCGTTAATGGCTTTTTCTTGTTGGAGCAGGCGGTCGAACATTAGGAGTGTTTAATTCCAACGTGTGGGGCTGTCACAAATCAAGCGCCTCACTGGCATGTTGTTTCGCCGCTGGATATCTGAAAAGTGCGCCATGGCCGTGTAGGAACGCCTGAAATGGCCACACACCTTTCTGGCCTGCTTCAGGACGTCCTGTAAGCCTGGATACTTATGGACAAAGCGTTGTACGATCAGATTACACACATGTGCCATGCACGGCACATGCGTCAACTTGCCCAAATTCAAGTCAAAGGCAAGTCAACCCCAAGACGGCATGACACTGCCATATCCGGGATGTGGAATAGTATCTGGGGAGCTGGGGGGGGGTTGCCGTTGATGGGGAGCAAGACGCAGCAGCAGAAGAGGACTCAGCTGAGGAGGTTATGGAAGAGGATGGAGTAGGAGGAGTAGAGGAGGTGGCAGCAGGCCTGCCTGCAAGTCGTGGCGGTGTCACCAACTCCTCTGCAGAGCCACGCATTCCATGCTTGGCAGGCGTCAGCAGGTTTGCCCCATTGCGCAGTGTAGGTGATATACCTGCCCTGACCATGCTTTGCAGACCAGGTATCAGTGGTCAGATGGACCCTTGCCCCAACACTGTGTGCCAGAGATGCCATTACTTCCTTTTGCACAATTGAGTACAGGTTGGGGATTGAAATTTCGGCCGGGTACCTTCCACTGCGGTATCCCAATCGCTAAAAACATTTTGAACGCCTCAGACTCCACCAGCTTGTATGGTAAAAGCTGGCGGGCCAAGAGTTCAGACAAGCCAGCTGTCAGACGCCGGGCAAGGGGGTGACTTTGTTGCATTGTCTTCTTACGCTCAAACATGCCCTTGACAGACACCTGACTGTGGGGAGATGAGCAGGAACAGCAAGAGGCGAGAGACGAAGTGGTGGAGAGTTGAGAGGGGGCAAGGAGGACAGCAGTGGTTGATGTGGATGAAGATGCTGGACCAGGAGGAGGATGGCGGCTTTGAGTTTGTGTGCTGCTTGTACTCATGTGTTGATCCCATTGGAGTTTGTGATGTGACATCATGTGCCTTCGCAAAGCAGTTGTACCTAGGTGGGTGTTGGACTTCCCACGACTCAGTTTCTTTTGGCACAGGTTGCAAATGGCATCGCTGTTGAGAGAGGCAGACACACACAAAAAATGCCACACTGCTGAGCTCGGCGGTGACGGCATTCTGGTGGTGGCAACAGCATGCGCTGATTGGCGTGCTGTCTGGCTGCCCCCAGGTGCTGATGCATGCTGTCTGACTGTGCCACTAGCTCGTTGCGATGACCTCCCTCTACTTCCAACTCGTCTCCTCCTCCTTTCTGTCTCCCCATCTGAACTTTCCCCCTGTTCTTCTTCTCTTCTAGCAGGCACCCACGTGACATCCACGGACGCATCGTCATCATCATCACCCGCCTCACTTGTATATGACAACTGAACAAAGGAAGCAGCAGCGGGTACATCATCATCATCATCATCACATCGTACGTACATGTGTGTAATGCTGCCTGACTGAGACATATCCCTGTTATCTACATTCTCTGGCAATAATGGTTGCGCATCACTCATTTCTTCAAACTGATGTGTAAATAACTCTTCTGACTGATCAATTGAATTGGCTGTGGTACTAGTGTTGGTGGTGGCGGCAGGCGGGTGAGTGGTAACTTGAGAGGTGCCAGAAGCTAAGGTGGAGGAGTATGGTGCGTCAATGTTCCAAGCGTAAGCTGTAGAAGATTGGGTGTCCTGTGTTAGCCAGTCAACTACGTCCTCTGAACTTTTCAAGTTCAGGGTAACTGGCCTCTGAACACTGGGCATTATTGTAGGGCCAAAGGGAATCACAGCACCACAACCACGACGGCCTCTGCGGGGTGTCCTGCCTCTGACTGTCATTTTTTTTTAAATGTGGACTGTTGGTACCCCAACTAGACTGGATTGGTTGAACTTGGCACAGTGTATTTTGACATTATGAGAAACATGATCTGTAAACTAAATAAAAATCATTTTAGGAGGTTAAGAGAAAAAGAAACCGAATGGGGGGATACCGAGCAGAGCACACCATCTACAGCCCACTGGGAGACAAACTCATCCATTCCCCCAGTGGACAAAGCCAGGTGGTACTCTGCCCGGATACGGGAGCGCACCAGCACCCGGAACATGGCCTCAGGTGACAAGGGAACCCCCCCTATCAAACACTGCTTCCTGGACTTATATATAGCCAATTTGGCTAATGCCAGGAGCAGGTTGACGAGGAGGTCCCTGGCCTTATTGCCCCGGGACACTGGGCGCCCAAAAATAAAAATTTGAGGGGAGAAATGCAGCCAGAACTGCAGGAGGAGGCCCCTCAAGAGTGACAGGAGGGGCTGCAGTCTGACGCAACTAAAATAAATATGATACACGGACTCTCCCTTGCCACAGAATGGACAAGTGGAGGGAGAGTCCGTGAATTTAGCTAAGTACTCTCCCGTGCTCAGTGCACCATGGAGCACTCTCCAACTCAAGTCCCCGGTGGGTCGTGGAACTAAATCAGAATAAAGTTCCCTCCACCGGGGCCTCTTGCCCTCGTCAGCTGTTAGGACCCGCCTCCAGATGGTATCAGGACGGGTCACGAGGGCAAGGAAGTGCACTGTATGGAGCACGAGAGAATATAAGCTCTTCCTCGGCAGGAGGAGCCTGAGGGGAAACACGGGGCTTGTGTCCAATGCAAACAGCCGGAGCAGGGGTGTTGAAAGGTGCATGTGGCACTCCGGCCTGCAAAGCCCCGCGAAGGAAGTCGCGCGAGTCGGGGGAGATGGCATCCCTAATCTCCTGGAGCAAGCGCCCTGAGACTTTGGGCGTCACATATGCCAAACGGAGCGCAAGCTCCTGGGGTGACACCCAATCAGAACGCCCGTATTCCAAGAGATCCCCGACTCGGGTCATCCGTGCATGACTAAGGCGGCGGATGATACTGGGGGACTGTAACATTGGAGCCCCCACTGCTGGATTAAATAGCAGGGGCTCCGTGAATATTTCATCCCCCAAAGGCACGCCCTGCCTGGTCACGGAGACCATGCTCCAGGCCTTGAGGGTTTCCTGGTAGTATGCCGGCAACACAGAGAGGTCTCTCCCAAACCCCTCGGGCCTGATCAGAAATAATCGCCGGTCATACCCCAGGTTGCGCAACTGGCGATAAAAGCTGGATGCCAGTGCGCACCACTGCGGAGAGGGATCTGCATATAGGTATCTCTGCAGGTACTGAAGGCGGAAGGTGGACAACTGGGAGCACACACAAACTACTCCCTGTCCACCCTCCACCAAAGGCAGACTTGCCACCCCTGCAGAGACCCAATGCCTTCCCATCCAGAGGAAATCTAACAAATTCCTCTGGATATTGGTGACAAACTCGGGGGTCGGACTCAGACAAATCAGCCGGTGCCAGATCTGAGAAGCCACCAGCTGATTCACCACTAGAGTCCGCCCCCTAAGGGAAAGCATTTTTGCTAGACCCCTCCATCGTCCCAGACGAGAGAGGACACTGCCCTCTAACTCCCTCCAGTTGTCTGGGACGGAAGCGTACAGCGTTCTTATAAAGCCCACAAACTGTGGGCCAAAGCCGTACGCTTGCAGAGTGGCTATGAGGTAACCATGGTCCACCCTGTCAAACGCCTTCTCTTGATCTAAAGAGAGAAAGGCGAGTGACAGACCAGTCCTGCGAGAATAATGCAATAGATCCCGGACCAGAAAGATACTATCAAAGATAGTCCGGCCCGGGATCGCATAGGACTGGTCAGGGTGAACCAATTCTGCCAGCACAGACCCAAGTCTAAGCGAGATGGCTTTAGCTACAATCTTGTAGTCCGTGCTGAGCAGAGAGACCGGTCGCCAGTTCTTAATAAGCCGGAGATCCCCCTTTTTGGGCAGCAGGGCAAGTACTGCCCTGCGACAAGACAGGGGCATCTCCCCGGTCTCCAGGGCTTCCCCAAGGACCAGATGGAAATCAGGTCCCAGAGTCTCCCAGAAAAATTGGAAAAACTCTACAGTCAGTCCGTCCAGTCCTGGAGACTTCTCACAGGACATGGCACGGAGGGCTTCAGAGAGCTCTTGAAAAGATAGTGGTATATCAAGCCGCTCTCTTACACCCTCACTGACTGTGGGGAGCCCCTCCCATAGCACCCTGCAGGCGTCTGGAGAAATGGGATCCGGAGAGTAAAGATCTTTATAAAAGTTCCGGGCTCTATCCCGGATACTCTCCGGATCTGTAAGGGGGGCACCGTCTTCATCTAGAAGACAGGTGATGTGCCTACTGTTACCCCCCTTTTTCTCCAGTGAGTAGAAGAGGCGCGAGCCGCGGTCTAGATCTTTGAGAAAACCTAAGCGGCTGCGCACGTATGCCCCCTTGGCCTGGTGTCGTTCCAGGTCACAGAGGACACCCTTCCTCTCTACATACTCGCTCTGCAGGGATTGGTCCCTACAAGTGAACAGCCTCTGCTCCAGATGGAGTACCTCCCCCCGGAGTGACTCCAACTCAGCTTCGCGCTGCCCACTCGCACCCTTGGTATATTCCTGACACAGAAGTCGCAAATGAACCTTGCCCACGTCCCACCACAGTTTTAACGTGGCAAAGTCCCCCTTGCAACCCCTCCAGTCCATCCAAAACTCCCGGATCAATGTCACGAGCCCCTGGTCCTTCAACAAAGCATTGTTGAAATGCCAATAGGCGGCTCGTGGCGCTGTTGGCGTTAGCGCCACTGTCACAGACACACAGTTGTGGTCTGTGAACGGAGCCAGCTTAATGGCACAAGAACCGACTCGTGACATATAGTGACTAGATATATATAGTCTGTCGATCCGGGAGTGGGACACCAGACCGGCTCTCACCCTGATGTAGGTGAAACCGTCTGATGCCCCTGGGTTCTGCTCTCGCCAGATGTCCTCCAGGGAGAAGCGGGCGATGATCTCCCGCAGGGCTGACGCAGAAGGCGGGTACGGCTCTGGACTATTCCGGTCCAGAGCGTCGAGGGTGCAGTTGAAATCACCCCCGAGTACCAAACACTCATCTGCGTCAACCGTCTCCAAAAACTGGGACAGTCTGGCGAGGAACCTCACTCTCTCGGGCCCTCCAGCAGGGGCATATATATTAACTAGGTTAATGATGCTACCCTGCTCTCGGACCCGGAGGTGGATTAGACGGCCTGGGATAACAGCTTTCACAAGCAGCAGCTCTGGCTGAAAAGACTCTGAGAACAGGGTCACCACTCCACATGACGCCGATGTGAAGTGGCTGAAGAAGACCCTGCCTCTCCACTCCAGTTGCCACGAGGCCTCAGCCTCTGGAGTGGTGTGAGTTTCCTGCAGGAAGCTCACAGAGTACCCTCCCTGATATAAATAGGAGAGTACCTGGAACCTGCGGAAACTGTCTTGACAGCCATTGGTATTTAGCGTGCTGATGTGCAAAGCCATTACTGCGTGTCAGGAATTGTGCGTTCCTCAGACCCTTGAGACTGCTGATAGGACACGCACATTTTATAGAATTTCCGGACGCGAAGATGCTCCGCAGTCCCAGAATTCTTGGCCCTAGTGCTGACCACTAGATATTGCTGGAGAGAGTGGAGAATAAACGACATATTCTTCCACCTCTCCAAGGCCAGCCGCACCTTCCTTTTCTTTTGTCCATGAAGGGTGCTCTCAAGGAATAGATATATTTCCTTGACAGGGATAACCCACCCAGAATCTGATGTTCCTTCTAGTGGGTCACCCCTGGGCTCCTCTTGGCTGAGGGCTTTTACTCCATCCTCCCCGGCTGGATTCAGTTTCCTCAGCTTTATTCTCAGGGACCCCCTCTTAGATGATACAGAAGGAGTCCCTTTAGCACCCTTCAAGGTAAATAATGGACCCTTGGATTGCTGCTGCACCCCTGTAGCTTCAGGAGTGCATTCAGGGGTAGCTGGTTGGACAGCAGTGGCTGGCATGGCTTCCTTAATGGAAGCCTTGGAGGCTTTATATGCCTCCTCTGCCAGTTCCACCGCTGCTTGCTCAGCTTGGATGTCACCGATGTTAGGGTCAGTGGACGGCTGAGGAGGGTAGACAGGCTCTCCCATGATGTTAACAGGAAAACCTGTTTTATCACCCTCCCCCATTTCCACTTCCCCTTGTGCCACATCCCCCCTGACAGACAAATCCATGGGGTCCTGAATGGGGGTCATGCCTATATTCCCCCCCTCCAGTAGTGACTCGGCCTGGGGCTCTAACAAAGCCCAAGGTACGTCACTAGAGAGTGACACTGGAGGAGGAGACTGACTGGTGCCCTTGAAGCTCAGCACCTCAGGGACACTGACTACCCATTCAGCAGGGGCTTTGTTGGGATCCCCCTCAAAGGCCAGAGGCAGAACCTGATCTTTCTTGTCTACCCCAGCCTCACTTGGGAGACCCTCTTGCCCCTGCTTTTCCTCCAGACCCTTTTCCACATTAACCCCTATAGGGTCTGGAGAGAGAGATGTGTGGTCTGGCACCGGCTGGCTGAGCTTAATTTCCGGGCCAGACAATGTCACCGGATGAGGAGGAGATGTTTTGTTCCTCTTCTTGCTTTTAGAGGGAGGTGCTCCACTATAGAGCACTTCCCACTTATCAGCAACCTCCCTGTTGGTTTTATGCTTCCTCTTCCTGGGGACGTCACTCCTGGAAGAGGAGCTGCCACTAGCTGCCTCCCCTGCAGAGGGCTTA
The DNA here is from genome assembly GCA_027410445.1 of Discoglossus pictus. NCBI lineage: Eukaryota > Metazoa > Chordata > Amphibia > Anura > Alytidae > Discoglossus > Discoglossus pictus. Next base: position 186,773,520 of record CM050164.1, read on the forward strand.
TTATCCCTCTGCTTACACTGTGCCCCCACACTAACTGATGTAATTATGGTGGGGGCAGATTGGGACTTGGGAGATGCAGCTGTGACACTGGGAGGACCGGTGACATTCTTCCCCTTTTTCCCCGTGTCTGCAGTCTTGCTGGAAACCACAGACACAGATGGCTTTTTTGGGGAAGAAGGGGGTTTGGAGGCCGTGGTGGTGGCTTGAGGAACGGCCTCCTTGCCTGAGCTCTGTGGGGGGGCTATGACCCTTGAGGTCCCCTCTGTTATGGGCTCAGCGGGGATGGGTGCTGTACTGACGGAGGTGCCATTTGCTGGGGCTGGGGCCTGATGCTTTTCATTAGGACAATTCCTACGTGTATGCCCCAACCCCTTGCAATGATAGCACTGCACCTCCGTAGTGCTGTAAAAAATCCTGTAGAGCACCCCCTCAAATGGAACCCCAAAAGACCCCTCAATGTTTTCTGCACCCTGAGGCAGGCACATTTGTACCTGCCTCTTGAAAGAGAGCACATGACGAAGTGCTCTCTCTCTGCACCCCAGGGGAATTTTAATAAATGGTGTTTTTACTTCCCCTAGGGTTAGCAGGTGGGGGCGCAGGAGGGAGTCTGGTAGGAAGGGGGGCACATTAGAGAGTGTTGCTTTTGTGCCCAACCCTTCCAGGGGTTCTATTGGGACATATAATCCCCCCACTGTGATGCCTCTCTGTACAAGAATGTGAGCAGCAGCCAGCGTACGGGTAAAGAAAACTGCTTTCCCGTACATTTTGCTGGCTGCTACTATAACAGAGGGGCTGATGACGTTAGCTGCAGCACGCAGATAGATATCAATGCTGTAGACCCCAGACATCTGACATTTAACCCCATGCTTCCTAGTGATCTGCCCCTCAGCCCCAGCGGTGGTATTACTGGGGCCAGCAGAAACCACCTGTGACCAGGTATTAGCCACAGGGGTAGGTCTGCTGGCAGAACCACCAGGAGCTGGGGCTGCCTTATCTGCCTGGGGCCTATGCTGTGCAGTGCTGCAGCTAGGTTTTTCAGGGGCCATTATTCCCCCTTTTGACCCCTGAGGCTTCTTAGTGGTCTTATCCCTCATGTTTAGACCCTTTTTTTTTAGTTTATTTGTTTTATTTATTTTTATTTTTTGTTTTATGATTTTTTACTGTTTTCTTTTTTTTTTTAATATAAAAGTGGGAAAAAGAAACAAAAAGACAAAACTAAGGGAGACAAAACTAAGGGAGAGAGAGAGGTGATGCTTGGCAGTGGAAGGGTTAATGGTCTGTTGCAAGGTGACTAATTGCAACAACACAGAGAACACAGAGGCTTTTTAACCCCTCTGTGTCTCTGTGTCAGATGTTAAAAAAAAGCCTTGACAACAAAAAATCTAATTGTTTTCCCCCCCACTGCCTACAAAGATGTTACTTGTCTTCTCTCCCCCCAAACATAAAACCAAACACCAAACAAACAAAACTTCAACAAAACCTAATAAACTTTTTAAAAGAAAAAAAGTCAAAGTAACAAAGCTCCAGGAGTGAAGATGTAGTGCTAAGGGAGGGGTGTGGCAAAGTATCCAGGAGACAGCTCACTCTCCTGGGATAGAGAGTTAAGCCTGACCCCCAGAAAACTAAAACTTAAATTAAACTAAGAAAAAAAACACAAAAACTCCCAAAAATGAACAACACCGTGCACAAAGTGCTTATTAACAAAAAGGTGTTAAAATAAAACTTGTATTTGAGGGACTAAGACCCTAAAAAGCCTTTTGTTTAGAGCTCAAGCATGCACACAACCTCTTGGCACAGTACTTGTGAGCAAGACACACACTATGGGTAGCGGTCAAGCAAATGAACTTTGATTGACGGTCAGACAAATGCACTTAGATTTAAGAAAATAAAAGTTTGGGTTTTTTAAATGTGGACTGTTGGTACCCCAACTAGATTGGATTGGTTGAACTTGGCACAGTACTTGTAAGCAAGACACACACTATGGGTAGCGGTCAAGCAAATGAACTTTGATTGACGGTTATGCATATGCACTTAGATTTAAGAAAATAAAAGTTTGGGTTTTTTAAATGTGGACTGTTGGTACCCCAACTAGACTGGATTGGTTGAACTTGGCACAGTACTTGTAAGCAAGACACACACTATGGGTAGCGGTCAAGCAAATGAACTTTGATTGACGGTCAGGCAAATGCACTTAGATTTAAGAAAATAAAAGTTTGGGTTTTTTAAATGTGGACTGTTGGTACCCCAACTAGATTGGATTGGTTGAACTTGGCACAGTACTTGTAAGCAAGACACACACTATGGGTAGCGGTCAAGCAAATGAACTTTGATTGACGGTCAGGCAAATGCACTTAGATTTAAGAAAATAAAAGTTAGTTTTTTTTAAAAGTAGACAACTAGTAAACAATATTATATTGTATGCGTTGTGCACACACAGTATAAGCTGTGAGCCTGACACACACACTTGCAAGCAGGGGCTAGCAGGGAGACAGGCAAATGAAATTAGATTACACAGAAAAAAAACAAAGAAAAAAAAATTATGTTATAGCCCTAAAAAGGGCTTTTTGGGGTGCTGTGTTTACAGCAGAGATCTGATGAGTCCTTCAGCACTGCACTGGACACTGAATAAACTTGCCTAGCTATTGATTTTCCTATTCAATCAGCATCACCTACACTCTACCTCCTCTTTGTATGACTGCAAGTTAGTTATGATTCCAAAATGGCTGCTGTCCATGAGGTAGAAGGGTGTGGAAGGGAGTGTATGCTGCTGATTGGCTGGAATGTGTCTGCTGACTGTGACATGCAGGGTCAAAGTTTGCTCAATGATAAAGTATTGGGGGCGGGTCGAATCTCGCATATGTTCGCTGTTCGCACATGCTATGTTCGCCGGGAACAATCCGCCGGCGAACTATTCGCGACATCTCTATTAGTAACCCCTACTTCCGACACAGCTCTGCCAATTTGGGACCAGGCCTGCTGCCTCTGGCTGGCATTAATGTCTCTGACACCACATATGATCCCCTGGTGGGCACAGATTTCCCTGAGGAGAACCTGGATCTCCTCTATGGTATAATTGGGGGCCCTGGGCCTTGCCACAACCCGTTGCCTTACAGACGGTGCCTGGTCTTCCTGTTCTATCCCTGGGGCCGCTCCCTTATCCCCACTACCTCCCACCAAGGGATCAGGCCCCTGACCCTCTGCCCCTTTCACTTGGATTCCTAGCTCTGGGGGCACTTCCCTCCCCCCCTGCTCTCCTCCTTGCTCTCCTACTCCTCCTCCTCCTCCTCTCCCTCCTCCTCCTAATCTCCCTCCTCCTCCTCCTCTCCCTCCTACTCCTCCTCCTCTCCCTCCTCCTCCTCCTCCTCCTCTCCCTCCTCCTCCTCTCCCTCCTCCTCTCCCTCCTCCTCCTCTCCTCCTCATCCTCCTCATCCTCCTCCTCGCCTCAGATGTTCTCCTCACTCTCCTCCGCGCCTCTCTTGCCTTACCATCTCCCCTCCTCTAAACTCCTCTGAAAATAAATTAACGATAAATCAAGATAATATGTGTGTTGGTTTAGGAGGTAAAAAAAGATGCAAGTATTTTGTGTAGTATTATGTGTGGGAGGAGGGGGGGGGGTAAGGCCTTGGGGGAGGGGGGGGGTGTAGGTGTGCAGTGGCCTACCACTAGGTGTAGCTATGTGTACGTATTAATCTATGTGTGTGAATTATGTGATATCAGTAATTATGTGTATTGTAAACAAAGGGTTAAATTATCTGCTAGTTCAAAAGATCAAAAATTTAAATTCTCTCTTCTCTCTCTTCTCTCTCTCCTTGCTCACCAAAAACCCACCAACGCCTAGACCTGTGTGTCTACTTGCAAAAGCTCCAGCACAGTCAATTATTTTCTGTTTTGGCTCCCTTTTAAAGGCATACTGCCATCTGGTTAAGTGGTACGTATCACGTATTTCGCGCTCTTTTCATACACAAAGTGATCCGAGATATCGTACCTCATGCGCAAATACGAACGTGTACGCATTCGCATCCATCGCTCGTATCTCGCAGCATTTTCAATTTAATAGCGTCGGAAACGGTTTCATTTTTAAACTACGTAGGACTTGCATTTTCACCTATTATTTACGCAGCTCGAATTTAATAGGGCCCTAGATAAGAATATTAATTTAGTTTGCTATGTGTTTGTGTGAGTTTTTCTACAATCCTGTTTGGTGCACACCACGTTTGGTATGCTTATTTAGGCTTTTTTCTAAGGCTTATAGGTTGTTACACATTAAATAAGAATATTAATTTACTTTGCTATGTGTTTGTGTGAGTTTTTCTACAATCCTGTTTGGTGCGCACTGCTTTTGGTATGCTTATTTAGGCTTTTTTCTAAGGCTTATAGGTTGTTAAACATTGAAAAAGAAAGTTAATTTAGTTTGCTATGTGTTTGTGTGAGTTTGTTACAATCCTGTTTTGTGTGTACCACTTTGTCCCTCATTCAATTGCAGTTTGGCCAATTCAATAGGGCTCTAAATGTGCTTATTTAGAGCCCTATTCAATTGGCCAAAATAGCAATTGAATGAGGGTCTTTGGTTGCTGCACTTGTTATATTTTCGGGGCCTCATTCAATAGCATTTTGGTCAATCAAATAGGGCTCAATATGACCACAGAGCATCTTTTTTTTACAGAAGTTTTTAGTTAGTGAACTTGTATCCAAAAGCAAGGTCTTCAATAACTAAAAAGTTCATTAAAAAAATATGCTCTGTGCTTATATAGAGACCTATTGAAATGGGCAAATCACATTTAAATGAGGCCCTCGGCCATTAAAGATATATAGGTCCTCATTCAATTGCAATTGAAGAGGGCTCTATATAAGCACATAACATATTTTTT